>VZRU01012155.1:452839-519546 GCA_013398155.1 Pedionomus torquatus
AAAAAAAAAAATTAAAAGGAGTCCATGAGGAACTCAGTGTGCCCAGACATGTAGTTGGTTTCATAAGGTACTCGTCATATCCTAAATAGCACTAGTTGATCATGCCCTTGTCACCTCATTTCCAAAGCAATACAATTGAGGTACCCAAGCTCCATCACTTGCATGTGACTGGGCAACTTCTCTGCCAGGTTGCCTACAGTAGACTGTGCTGGTGAGACAGGAGGTTTGGAGTTTTGGAGTGTTTGGAGTAAAATAGCATTTCTTCATGGTTGCATATGTGTGTAGGACAAGAAGAAATGGCCTCAAGTTGTGCCAGGGGAGGATTAGATTGAATATTAGGAAAAAATGATTTACCAAAAGGGTTATTAAGCATTGGAATGACAAGGGAAGTGGTGGAATCGCCATCCCTGGAGGTATTTAAAAGATGGGCAAATGTGGTGCTGAGGGACATGATTTAGTGGTGAACTTGGCTATGTCAAGTTGATGGTTGGACTCAATGTTCTTAAAAGTCCCTTCCAACCAAAACAATTTGATGATTCTATGTACATAAGCTTGGGTACACTTTTAAGCTGCTGTAATAGAACTGTGTGTCTGAGCCCTTGCCATCTACCTGCTTTGCTCCCCATTTCTGAACGGGATTAAACCATTTCAGATTTTGTCTCTGTGTTCATTAACATATCCAAATATGATGAAGATTAACCAACAGCAATTGCTATGGTCCTTAAAGGAAGGAAAGAAGGAACAGCCCGGAGAGGAGAGCGTGTTCTGGCATTGAATCTATTCTTTGACATTGAATTTGTTCTTGAATATTTTTTTGTGAAAAGTAAAATCTGCATCTTTGTTTATGCTAGAAACACTGTGTCCTGACTTGCCACTCTGGCAACCTTGGCATCATTTGCAGTCTGAAATTATGAAGGGTTGGTCACCAAAGTTTGAAACCTAAGATGCCAAAGACTGACGTGGCCAGGCTGAGAGGTTGCATAAATGCCAGGCAAAGCAGTATAGCTTCTATACTGGTAGAGTGGAAAGGCAGAGTCAGAAGAACAAAGTCAGCCAGGAGGTAGTTTTCTTTCTGAGAGTCTCCTTCTCTGGAGATAATCAAAACCCACCTGGACATAATCCTGTGCAAGTTTCTCTAGGTGAACTTCCTTTGGCAGGTTGACTAAATGATCTCCAGAGGTGCCTTCCAACCTGTTACAGTTCTGTGATTCCATAGCTGGGGTGAAAGAGCAAGTCCACTGCCTAGCTTTATACTGAAGTGCTGTCCAGAGTCTTCCTCTTCCATATAGTAAAGCAGAGATACTGTTACCTCCATGACAAAAGAAAGTTTGTAGGTAGTAATAGCATCTAGCAAAAGTTTGTATCTAGCAATAATGTTTCAGCTTTAAGGTGTGCAGGCTTATCTCTAGGCCACCACTACCCAGAGCAACCTGGTGAATGTCACCACCTGAGCAAAAGGCAGAGAATAGGAGGGGTTTTTTTGTATGCCTGTTTGTGGTCAACCTTCTTTGACCAAGCAATATAAATATACACACGCTCCATCTTTGTAAAAATAAATACAAGGCTATGTCTTACAATCCCCTTGGGGCCTGGATTGGGTCCAAAACATGGCAGCTTGCTTGTTATTAGACATGGTCTCTCCCTTGAGTGCTTGCAGCCAAAGCTCCTGTGCTGGCTGATCTCCGGCTTCAGGGAAGAGTTTATTTTATTCTGGGTTTTGTGGGTTTTTTTTGTTTTGGTTTGGTTTCTTTTTTTTTTTCTTCTTTCCCAGACATAATCTTAGCCATAAATGGAACGGCACTTGTCTCTTGCTTTAAAGGATGCTGCCTCATATGTCTTTTGGGGCTTTCCAAGCAAGTCGCAGCTCCAGCATTTGCTCACTGGTCCTGAAATAGTTTGTGGATCTGAGCCATTTTTTTAAGGTGATAATAGGGATGGGAATGAGGGGAGAGGAACTTGTGCATGGTGGAGATGGGCATTTGAGCCTGGGATGTCCATTTAGCCAGCAGATTGTTGTTTTAGATCTGCCTGCTTGTCTGTTCAAACCAAATTCATTGCTGGCCAAACAACATTGTGAGAAGTGCACATCTTGACCAGAAACTGTGCCTAGCTCCCCAGCTTCTGCAGGAGCCCACAGGCTGCAGGAAGGGTGCCTCACACTCACCATCACTCAAACTGGGCCCATGATGACCAAAATGCTCAGCTGTTTCCAAATGGCCATGCTTTTTCGTAAGTGTGACATCAAACATTTCTGCTGAAACAAAAACTCATCATGAGGTCACTGTCTTGTGCCTTGCTCAAAACAGCAGTTTTTTAATCATGTTTGTGTGTCTGCTGCAAGGGAATGAGAGGGAGAATCCTGCAGAGAAGTAAAACTTCCTGGGTCTGATCCCCAGGAGTAAATCTGTTACACCACACAGCTTGAGTCAATGAGTTAGTATAGATACATTTCCTTGGAACCAAAACACACTTGCAGATAGTACCAAGGAAGATTTTGCCTGTCTTGTTTGGCCGAAGACAACACTGTTTAGTGCTTCTCACCCCTGGGAGATTTGCTAAGTTCTATACAGGAGCCAGGAGAAAAGGCTGACTTTAAAAATGTGTTGACTGCCTTTAGACTACCTGGGCTTATGGACCTTCAGAAGGTGGAGAATGTGGTTTAAAAGACATATATTCCTTCTTGGGTGGCTTTTAATGAAGTGCTTTCAACTTTAGAGTCTAGCCCTTCAGCTGAATTTCATTTTGACCCTAGATTTCTCTCTAGCTCATATGCAATATAGGGACCAGCCATGTGCACTGCACAGTCTCCTGGAAGGTGCTGAGCACCTCCAGTTGACTGGTAACCAGCCCCAGACCCTGGCTGATGTTATCCTGCTTGTATGGAAAATATAGCATATGAGAAAGGCTCTATTATGAAAACTGTTATTAGAGAAAACATTACTTATTATTAAATCTTAACCAAATTATGTAGCATTCTGAACTTTCATTTTCTGGTGTTCCCCATTAGGGGGCAAAGACTGCTGTCTGCTCCATGGCCATAAATCCAGCTTTCTTCAGAAGAGATATTCTAAATTCAGAAGGAGAACTGAATGCTTTTGTTCCCCTACAATAAAAACTAAAAAATGTGAAGAATTTTGGGAACTCCAGGGTTTTTGTATGAAGCAGAGGAATTATTTTCTTCTGATTCTAACATAGCCTGTGTTGCTTAAGAATTTTGTTGGTGCTGAAATGTCTCACACTTTTTTAAGGCTTGTGTTTTCTGAACGTCCTCATTGAAAAAGCAAAGCAAACCTTTGATTTCATCCATACACAGGAGTATGGATATTTAAGCAACTTAGAAATGCAGAGTTTCATATTCTTAACTGTGTGGGTACTTCAAAAGAAAAACTGGCTTTTGTTAATTACTGGTTGCAGGTTGTGCTCAGATTTACTCTCTGGGTTAAACCAGGTTATAAAAGCCTGACCTCGTTACATCAATGAGTAATCCCCAACAAGCTGGCTGCGTTGTCTCTCTGCTTGGTGGAAGCAGTGTGCTGAGAACCCTCTTTAGCTGATTTGGGCAGATGCGTGGAGCCACATGGGACACCTTCACCTGGTTTGGAGCCCAGATGCCATGAATTCCCTAGCTGGTGCATGCCACCAACAGGAGCTGTCCCCTCCTGGACTCCCAGCCAAATCTATTTGGCTACCAGGGGTCACCATGGAGACATTTTGAACCAGAACTGCTCATTTTACTTATTGGATTTCAACCTTCGAGCATGTATTGGGAGTTTACAGTTGCTGTTGCTTTAGAACATCTGCTTTTTCATAGGAGGGAAAAAATGCTTCAGGAAAGTAAAAAAGCTGAAATGATATTTGCATTGCATGCTTGTTACAGTAGTAACCAGTTATGTAGCATAGAAGGGTCTGTCTATAAATACTTTAATATTGTTTAATAAATTATGGTGGATTTTATAGCATACCTAATAATAATATTAAATGTTTCTGCATTTAACAGGCACACACATTGTTTTAACAATATCACCGTGTTCTATGCTTTGCAACAGCTTGTTATGGCTTCATCTGTTAGGCATTTACTATGCATTCACTTTATTTATTTCTTGAGGAAAAAAGGAATGCTTTCTAATAAGATGCAAAGGAATGTAGCTGCATCTAATGACCACTTAACATATATGATCAAGTATTTAAAAAAGAAGTCAAAATTTAAAGCTGTATTTACATACAGCTGCTGTGGCTAGAGGGTTTGGGTGGATTTAATGAAGAAATAGCCTTGTCTGTTGGTACCAGGAGAGGATAGGACTGCCAAGTGATGCATTATGATGAAGGTATTTTGTGTCAGGACACAGCCTGTTTGGGGAAGTAATACTTTTTCCAAATCTTGGGCAACGAAGTAGACCCCTATCTTCCTCACTTCCTGTGTTCCTTGTGCTCATCAGGTTATGAAGTGGCATAAACGTTTGTTGTAAAAAGTTGCTTTCCCAACATCGGAAGCACATGGACCTGTTGGAGTGCATCCAGAGGAGGCCATGAAGATGCTGCGAGGGCTGGAGCCCCTCTGCTGTGAGGACAAGTTGAGAGAGTTGGGGATGTTCAGCCTGGAGAAGAGAAAGCTCCAGGGAGACCTTAGAGCCCCATTCCAGTCCCTAAAGGGTCTCCAGGAAAGCTGGGGAGGGACTCTTGGTCAAGGAGAGGAGCAATAGGACAAGAGAGAATGGCTTCAAACTGTAAGAGGGGAGATTTAGATGAGATCTCAGGAAGAAGGTGTTTGTGGTGAGGGTGGTGAGACACTGGCCCAAATTACCCTGAGAAACTGTGGCTGCCCCATCCCTGGAGGTGTTCAAGGCCAGGCTGGGTGGCACTTTGAGCAACCTGGTCTGGTGGGAGGTTTCCCTGCCCAGGGCAAAGGGTGGAACTCAATTGGTCTTTGAGGTCCTTTCCAACCCAAATCATTCTGTGATTCTATGATCAATTTAGTTGTTCTTTGAGAAGCAGCATCTGCTGGAAGAATTGCAGTGACGTGTTGTCTTCTAGGCTCTACCTCATGAACATCAGGCTGTTCATTGCATCATGCTGGCTGTCTTCAACATCCATTTATTTCAAAGGAATTTGAGGGCAGAGTTTAGTTCTTTCTGATTTTTTTTTCAATTATTTCTGAATATGTAGCATGAGTTAGTTTTGGTGAAGTTCTTTCATTAGGAATCTGGAGCTACAAGATGTTTCTTTCCAGTGATTAAACAGGAGAGGTCAGCCAGTGATTCCCGGCTCATGGCAGATAGCAATTTCTTCTGCTTGTGATCCCACTGTGATCAGTGGGACTCCTGCAGCATGAGACACTTTTCCACCTGAGTGGAGCTCTCACTACCTGAGTCTGTTCCAACACCTGGGACATCTGTATCGTCCTCCAGATGACACTGGCTATGCCATAAAGGTGCATACGTGTTAGAGGACTCTTAACCCAGATATGTGCTGCACATTTGCAGGTTTCTGCCCCTCTGGAGAAGCTGGATAGGGAATTGGCTGTTTCTGTGGCCAAGACAGGTGGAAAGGAAACTGTGGCCAGTAGGAAGAAGACATAGGAAGGGTTTCCTCCTTTTTTTTTCTACCTCAAATATTTCCACAGATTGAACTACCATTTGGTGACCTGGAGACATCAAGACACCAAACAGTTAAGGCAGAAATTTTTGAAGCCAATTTTTGGTAACCAATATTGGTTTTGCAAGGCTGCTGGATACAAGGCTCCATGTTTAAGTGCCTGAATATGGTGCCTTGCTTCAGGTGGTTTGGTTTGGGAATGCTGGTGCGGTTTAACTCCGAGGCAGCATTTCTCCTTCCCAGTGCACTGTATACTGTGCTTGCTCATGTGGAGAGCAAACGCAATGCTTCCAGAGGGAAAATGAGTTTTAGTGATGACTCACACTATGTAGAATTTGGGGTTCCTGTTTTGGGGGATTCTTTGATTTCCTTTGGAGAAGGGGTGTTTTGTTTTCTCAGTTCATCCATTTCTTAGTTAATGCCCTTTAAAAGAGAGCTCCATAGCATGGCTTCTTCCACGGAGTTGAGAAGAATGAAGTTGAGGTTTCTGAACTGAAGAACATAACCACCCAGCCTGGACTAGGGCCTCTTTACCCAGATGAGCAAAGAAGTTTCTGCTCTGTATAGGAATATGTCAGCATTCCCCCCGCCCCATCCTCCCACTGTCACCCTGAAAACAAAGCACAAATGTCCATGGGCATACTCTGCCTCTGGAGTGGCAAGGAAAAGACAGAAAGAACTATAAGGAAAGAAAACAAAGGACTCCTTCTGTCTTTGCCTCCCTTCTGACCTCCTGGATGTTAGCACGATTTGGGGAGGTGAAGGAAACAAAAAATTGGACTGCCAGAAAATGACTGTTGTGTCTGGGGTAGGCAGATCACTGACAAGGGATGCTCCTACGAAGTTCTTCTTTGCCTACAAGAGCTGTGTGAGTCTTGAGCATATTTAGAGCAGGCTTATCTTGAGAGAGTAAGTTCTCTGGAAGGCAGTAGTAAGGGCTGTAGTAAGTGCCCTGTGAAGGTGCCTGAGGTGGCCTCAAAGCCAAGTTGGTTGGGGCTTTGAGCAACTTGGTCTAGTGGGTGGTGTCCCTGCCCATGGCAGGGGGGCTGGCTCTTGGTGATCTTTGAGGTCCTTTCTAACTCAAACCATTCTTGATGAGAGTCCTTTGCAGGGTTAGAAGTTGGCCAAAAGCAGAAATTGGCCAAACGGTTATATGGGGGGCCAGCAACAGGTTTGATATGGGCAATCTTCCCCAATGCTTTATGTTCCTGGTCCAGAGCATGTGGTTGTGAGAACTTCTCCATTAAATGGTTATTACTTCTTTTTTTTTTTTTCCTTTGCAGACAAATTGTTTTCCCCCCCTCACTTCATTCTGGGAAACAGCCAAACTGGTTTAACTGAAACTTTCCCAGCAGACAGGCATTGGCTAGGAAAATATAAAACCAAGCATATAGAGTTTGGCAATATCTTTAGTAAATGAAAGCTGAGTTTCTTAATGGAAAGTGTCAGGCACCCTCAACCATAAGTAGTGTTAAAGCGCAGCCTATAATTATGCAAATGAAGAGAGGGCATCTTTGCCAACTGGACCCGTTTCCCAAACATTGCGTTCACTTTTAAGAATCTGGAGTAGTTGCATGAGATTTAACAGGGTAGTTATGAAATCAGGTTTCGAGTACAACTGAGCTGCCCCTTGCAACTGTGAACAGCTGAAGTCTCTGTTGAAAAGTGCTGGGTGAAATTCAGTCCCAGTGAGTCTGGAAGAACTGGGACCATCAGAATTTTTTGATGGTTTGGCAAGGATTTTTTTTCTACTGGTAGTGGAAATCAATTATCTTCTGACTATTGTATATTTTTTTTGTAAACAAGTCAGGAGTTAAACCTGACAGGGTGTGAAAGACAGTTTTGATGAATGGGGATTAAAAGGGGTAATCACTGCTGCTGGGTTTGGGATTTTGCACCGTCAGCAATGAAGTGACCAAGAAATGCTTTATTTTTCCTCTCCTATAAATATAATTTCACACCGAGGGGGTTTCTCCTCCTCTAAAGAAGCTGAAATTTGCCAAAGGTGGAAACGAGTAGTTGTAATACATGTTCTGAGTTGAGAATATTGGTACTTAAAGGAGGACTACAGGAGAGATAGAAAGGTACTCTTGATCAGAGGGTGGAGCAATAGGATGATTGGGAATGGTTTTACACTGAAAGAGAGGAGATTTAGGTGAGATATTAGGAATAAATTCTTTGCTGTGAGGGTAGTGAGACCCAGGTCCAGGTTGCCCAGAGAAGCTGTGTCTGCCCCATCCCTGGAGGTGTTCAAGGCCAGGTTGGACAGGTCTTTGAGCAACCTGGTCTGGTGGGACGTCTCCTTGCCTGTGACTGGGCTATGGGACTCAATAATCTTTAAGGTCCCTTCCAACCTGAACCGTTCTATGATTCTATGACATGTCTTATTTAAGAGATCAAGATTAAGCCACAAAGAAAAGTTGCAACTCTGTTTTTACGTTCTCTGTATCCTCTTGTGCCATGGAGTGGGGACTGACTGGTAAGGTCCATCCCTTGTTCTCTTCTGCTCTCTTCCTTTGGCACTCTTCAGTACATTAGATGTGGAAAAACTAATGCTATTTAGTTGGTTCCATGCTCTTGGAATTATCTTGCTTAGGGCTTATGAAGGAACTCAGAATAGGTGCTCTGGAAACCCTCTGGGCTACGTGATATGTGCCAGTATTCCATATGCCATGACAGAGAAGGTTTCTGCTGGTCTTCATCCTACAGAAGAAAGATGCTAGCATTTAACTAAATCCATAAAGCCCCCTCACACCATGCATCCACCCAGTTACAGTGGTTTAAACCTCCATGGTGTCTGAAACACCATTGTTGATGCTGTTGCCTTGGTGCTCCATTTCCTCCCAGTGCTAACACCAAGCTTTTCTGTGAGTACGGGTAGACAGTGCAGCACTGAGTAACCAGCATAGCATAAGCGAAGACCACAGCAGAGGTTTAACATTTGAAATACAGTTTTCTGCTGTGTAAAACATCCCATTGTGGTGGAAGGGATTCTGTCAGATCTGTTCCTCCTCTGGCTGTTTTTCTAGGATGTAATCCTTGCTAGAGAAACCGAGTTTCTTTGGTGGTCTCAGTCTGGGATTTGGTGGTCCAGGCTACATGGTGGGTTTTGAGTGTGAATGAGGCTAGGAGATGTCCTGGTGGCTTCTGTCTGGAAGAAAAGCCAGCCAAAATCCTTTGGGAATAAGTGTTTTGTGTATTAGTATCCCTGGCCAAGAGGCATGAGTACGCAGAGTTTGCTGGGAGTGGGGAACAGATGGAGCAAGGAGCAAGTCAATCACTTGAATTGGGGCAAGATCAAAATTGCTGAGCAATTAGCAGAGATAGCAGATGACAAACTGAAATGCCTTACTCTTAATTTTTCAGTGGATGATCTCATTTTACACCAGATCCTCAGCTGCTATAGATCAGACTACTCCCCTGAAGCCTTGCTGATTTGCACCTGCTACAGATCTGGCAGTGGCATGCTTGATTTTAAAAAAGAAAATAATTGCGGTTGTAGTGTAAAATCAGCTTAGTTTTGGATTAGAGGAGCTTTCAGCAGTTCAGTCACTCTGGAGGCTGCATGTACCACATGCTTGTGAAGTTGCAGGCTGGCACAAACTTCTTTCTTGTCTTTCAGGTGAATTTGTATGATCATCTGCTTCAGTGGCTGTTTTGGAACTGTTTTTCCGAGTTTTCTCTGAGTGTTTTTCTGCATTATTTATTTTGAAAGCAGTGCTTTTAAAAAGATCTCTTACCAGACTCATTTGGACCCAAATCCTATCCTTGAGTTTAACTCATTCAATCCCATCCTGTGGTATCAAGCAGGAATATGAATATCGTAAGACCTTGGATGCTGTTTTCTAATGAAGCTACTCTTTAAATTTTTCTGAAAGAGTAGATTTCTTCCCTGTATTGGCCCTCAAAACCTTGGTTTATTAGCTGGTGCTGGGAATGCAGTATGGGCCCTTGTATTCTGTGGTCTCAAGGAAATACTTTGTCATCTGTCTTTTCCCTCTTTTCCTCTCATTCCTCGCCAATTATTTTTTCCCTGTTATAAGGCTGAGAAGTCAAAAGATAATGCTATTAATATCACATCATATGTTGCCAGGGTGCAGGCACAGCCATAGATAGTAAAGAGCAAATACACTGTGCTGAGGGTTACTTGCCACATGTCTGTAATGCAGCTTATTTACATTGGCCCAGGGGAAGAGGTGAAATGGAATCATGAGGAGGCTCTTAGACTCAACCACATCTCCTTCGAGGCAGAGCAAAATGCCCGTGCCATCTGATAGGAGAGAGGTAGTTCAACTCCCCCTGCTTCTTTAAGAAGGTAAAAACAATAAGCTGCATATTTACATAGAATCCCCTTAAGGACATCTGTCGTGCTTGAGATTAAACCGAGTGTCTCTCCCCAGTTTACTGTTATGCCTTCAGGCAGTCTAAGTCCAATAGATTTAGTTACTCTGCTCCAGATACTAGATTACTAACACATGCAGATTTTTATTCTTGCCCTTATTTTCCAGAAGCATGGAACCTTTACTTTTAAATTGCTGTCTTTGTGGGGGTTTTCTAGGCCATTTCCACTTATGCTTTGGAACCTGACCCTACGCTGGATTTGTGGTTAGTATTTTTAACATTGACTTCTAGCAGCTGCACTTTCCTCACTTGTATCTCCATATGAGGCATTAGGCAAATCATTCGACTAATTTCCCTTCATTGTGCGACGTGTGACAGAAGCTGCATTTCCATCCATCACCTTTTATCCAGAAGAAGTTTGTGTTGCCTTGAGGACTTGAACTCCAGCTGCCACTGAAAATACTGACCGGAGAGCAGGGAGGAAAAAAATTACTTGAGTCTTAGAATGTTGACTTCCAAAATCAAGTTTCCTTTCCCTACTTGGGGAATTACTCACGTTTGCTGTCCTGCTATGACTGAGTCTAGATGTGTGCTGTCTGCAGCAGGGAATGATTTTGTTCTGCTTGCTGGTTTGCTCACTCTGTGTGGCCTGAATCATAGTTTGGGAAGCTTAGCCACAGCAGCATTTGAAAATACATATTAATTTGTGGAAGAAGAGGAGATTCTGCAGTGGTTTCCCCAGTGGAGGCACCACTTGGCTAGTTGACTTTACAGGCAGAGATGTGTCTCCATTAATAGAATGAAAGGAAAAGAAACAACAGGCATTTTGGACACCTTCCACAGGATGACGTTTCTGATTCTCAGTTTTTACCAGTTGGTTACAAACAATGAGCTGGGATTGAAGAATAACTCTGTAGCTGATGTCAAAATTCCTTTTGGCTTGAACAGGAGAGGGTTTTTATCAGGAGTCTGTTGGCAGGTGATTCACAAAGGGAGGAAAGGATTAACTCCTTTAAGTGACTGTTTATCAAGCCAGCTTTACTAATTAGATGTAAAGTTCAGTATTCTACCAGCAACTTTCACATTTGTGAGCTGAATGTCCCATCTTGTGGCAACTCCTGCATTCTACAGTGTTCAATTTGCCCACGTATCCTTAAGGCAATTCCAATAAGTGAGGCAAGCATGAATCCCCCTTTCTTTTATCTGTGATGGTTTTAAGATTCTGTTTAGTTGTGAATCCCATGTATTATTTTGCAGTTTCCATGCACATTGCCAAGTCTACAAGTCTTAGATCAGACTCCACAAGTCTTAGGTCAGGCTCACCCAGTTAATCCTTTGACTTCAGTCATTAATAATGATGCATGAACATACCTCATAACCTATCTTCCAAGATGTTTCCAAATGAGCAGCCCGTGGTCAATATTAGGGTTCTGCCACATATATACTGTCATTCTTTCCCTTTGCTGTCTGGTTATACTGTGAAACTTGAACCTCATCAGGCAAGTGTAGAATTTGCTAGGGGACTTAAAACACCTCGTTAGCTATGTAAGGGCTTTCAAGGCTTTTAACAGATTTCTCCATTAAACTCATAAATTTCTTCATAAATTCAATTTTATATTTGAATCCTAGTCAGTACCACCAACTATGGCAT
Source organism: Pedionomus torquatus (assembly GCA_013398155.1). Classification (NCBI taxonomy): domain Eukaryota; kingdom Metazoa; phylum Chordata; class Aves; order Charadriiformes; family Pedionomidae; genus Pedionomus; species Pedionomus torquatus. Next base: position 464,424 of record VZRU01012155.1, read on the forward strand.
CATCAAGGAATAAATTAAGGCTGTTAGGAGGATGTCCCTCCTATTAATGCTTGACTGAACTGACTTGCTGTAGGGTAGGTGCCTGGATGCACGTCTCCATGCAGCACAGCCAGAGTCTCTCTCCTGCGTTCTCACCACATCTCAAGGAGGGCTCTCCCACTTTTCCTGTGCATCCAAAGGGCCCTCTCCTCCCATCACTTTCCTCCGCAATGCTGCTCTGTGCCTAATAGTACTTCTACCCAAAGTACATGTAACAGCCCAAAAATGATTAAATTGTGTTAGATTTGCATGAAAATAAGAAAGCAGCAGCAAAGCTGTGCATGATGACACTTCATGGATGAGCAACGTTCTGGCAGCCCAAAACCAGACCAGAAGAATGGCCATACTCAGTATGAGTCTGTGCAGAGCAGAGATTAGGGTAAAGGCTGCAGCGATGAGAACGATTTCCCCAAGATTTGTGCCAGAGTTATCTGAACTCTTGCCTCAGTGAGGGTTGTAATCATAGAATCACAGGATAGCTTGGGTTGGAAGGAACATTCAAGATCATCTAGTTCCAACTCCCTGCCCTGAGCAGGGACACCCTCCACCAACCATGTTGCTCAGAGCCCCGTCCAACCTGGCCTTGAATGCCACCAGGGATAGGGCAGACACAGCTTTTCTGGACAACCTGGGCCAGAGTCTCATCACTCTCACAGCAAAGAATTCCTTCCTAATATCTCATCTAAATCTCCCCTCTTTCAGTTTGAAGCTGTTACCCTTCGTCCTGTTGTTACATGCTCCTTGTTCTTCCTAGCTTTCTTGTAGGCCCCCTTCAGATACTAAAAGCCTTCCTGGAGTCCCTTTAGGGGCTGAAAGGGGCTCTAAGTTCTCCCTAGAGCCTTCTGTTCTCCTGGCTGAACACCCCGAACTCTCTCAGCCTATCCTCACAGCAGAGGGCTGCAGCCCTCAGAGCACATTTGTGGCCTCCTTTGAACTCTTTGCCATCTAATTCTGCATAAAACTGAGCAGAATCACCCCATGTCTGTGTGCAATTTACCTGGACGTTGGGTCCTTCTCTGTATGAGCAGCATGTTAGGTAGAAGGAGAAATGGAAAAAGCTGCCTTTCACCCCTCAACTGCTCATCAAGTTGCAGAGAAACAAGGTTTTAGTTCTAGAAGCAAGAAGGAAACAAATACAGGAGTAAGGAAAGCAATGACCCCCTCCCAGGTATCACCCCACAGAGCTTTTAGGCTGTTTAGGGAAAGAATGGGATATCTTTTAAGATGTATATCAGAGCAGCTGCAGTCAGCCTCTATGTCCTTTCCAGTCTGCTTTTTGAGTTCATACAACCTTTTCTAACATTGGTGTCATCCTGTGGCAAGGAGTTCCATGGTTCAGTTGAACCCCATTATAGCACAGCAGCTCTCAGATTCCCCTGCCCGCTCTGAAGAATCTCTAGGGCTTTTGGGGGTCATGCCCCCATGGTACACATGCTACATGGTGGTGACCAAAGGACATAGTCCAACTCAGAATGACCTAACTTGAGAACAGAGTTAAGCTCTTTAATTTATGACTGGAAATGCTGAAGACACTCAGTTAAGAGTTTCAAAACTGCAAAAGCTGTAATAAGATGTCTTGATAACTAAACGGATATAATTCAGGTGTCCTGAATTGAGACTAATGCAAACCTGATGCCACCTTGGAACTGAGCTGTGTAAATACCTTGTGGAGGGGAGGGTGACCCTCACTGAACCCACTTTCATAAATTGTAGAATTTAGTCTGAGCAACATAAGGGATAATGGTTTTAAACTGAGAGTAGATTTAGATGGGACCTCAGAAAGAAATTATTTCCTGTGAGGGTGGTGAGACACTGACCCAGGTTGCCCGGAGAAGCTGTGGCTGCCCCATTCCTGGCAGTGTTAAAGGCCAGGTTGGATGGGGCTTCGAGCAACCTGGTCTGGCAGGAGGCGTCAGGGGATTGAACTAGATAGATTATTTTGAAGGTCCCTTCTGACCCAAAGTGTTCTATGATTCTATGAGAAGACGTGCAGTATTTCAAGGAGGGAAAGAAAAAACCTTCAAGGGTTAGATCCTGAGTCTACTCAGCCTGCAGGAACAGTTTTCATAACCAAAGCTGTAACTGTGTCATTAAGATGGCCCTTCATGAGTTAATCCAGTTCAAATTATAAAACTGTATTATTGCTCTCTGTGGAAATATCATGTAGAGAATATGAACCCAAGAGCAGTACGAGAGGTTGGAAGCTTCACAGTTAGGTATTTCCTTGCTGTGGAGTTCTTCTAATTCTCTGGAGAGAATTAGTCAAATAAACAGAAAGGACCTGGCTCTGAATTCAACTCTGTATCTCTTGAAATCTCTATGGTGCTTTCATTGCTCTCCATGTCCTCCATTACGCTAAGAATTTTTTATTTGAGAGAAATTTAAATATGCCATAGAAATGCCATTTTCAGATTTCAACAGATGCTTTTAAGCCCTCATTTTTAAATCACTCATTAAGAAAAGGTGTGGCTAGCTCACATGTAGTGAGAAGGGGACTGAACACCATTCTGCAGAACTGGTGTGTGTTCTACCAGAGCATACGCCAACTTTGGTGAAGAATTGAAGCCCAGATTGTGAACTGCTTCCTTGCAAGGATTAAACAGCTACATGTGAGTGGTTAAATTGACTTCGCTGGGCCTCTTAGATGAAGTACAGGGTTTACAATGCAGCCCTTAATTTTCATCCTGTAGATAGCTGCTGGTGGATTTGCTCAGTGCTGTGAATGATCATTGCTTCACAATGGATGGCCAGAGTGGATGATGAGATCTGAGACTAAAGAGATCGATACCTGCTAACACGAAAAGAGAAGAAATATTCCTTTTGCCACAATTGCATTACCTACCTCTAAAGAGATGTTCCTTCAACTGCAAAGCAGCAAAAGCAAATATGTGGTTCTGTTTCACCAAGCCATCAAACATTATAAAAGTCAGTTATATAAACATTTGAATCTGGTGACATTTGATTCCACGGCTGTGTGGGCAGCCTGGTTTACAGCAGAGATTTCTAAACAGGCAATCCAGTTTTCCAGGTAATTAAAAATGTTTGCACAGGCTAGTAGATTTATCTTTTGAAACCATTTTAGCACTAGTGCTCTCCAGAGTGGTATCAGTTGACACAGTGCATAATCTAGAAGAGACTAATTGCTGCATGATTTCTAATTTTTCTGCAGTCATGTAAATGAGCTGAAGTCTGCACAGGTGGAGCCTATTAGAGTGAATGATTTTGCTCTCATGTTGTTATCTTCATTTGCTATTGTCTGATCAGCTCAAAGGATGAAATCTGCTGTCATGAAAAGCAGGCAAGGGAACAATGTCTGACTGAAAAGTCTTGTTTCATTATTTTTTAATTCATACAGTACTACCTGCCTAATGCAGTTTTCTGATTACCATGCGAGGCAGCCAGTAATGCAGTTTTATTCAAATAAGGGAAGCGGTGCTTTAATTTAAGCTAAGAAATCATCCACATTTCTTACCAGGCAACAAGGATTGTGATTCAATAATACATGAATTTAATAATGCATAATGGTAGACTTTGCAGGTACTAAATAGCAATATCAGAATGAATTAGTATGCTGTGTTATTCTACAGGAGTCCTTCTCTTTTGCGCATGGGCTCTTTCTCTGTCTCTGCTTTGCTTTTCCTTGAGCTATTTTCACCCTCTAAGAAGGTGGGATATACAAATAAAGTTATAGTTCTAGAAGTGCACTATTCCATATCTCCCAAATCCTTTTATGACTTAACGTGGACACAGGAAGGCCTTAACGTGGACTGTGTGTGGCTGCCCCATGGTAGGTAGTAGCCCAGAACTGTGGTAGGAGAGGGAGACAAGCTGTGCTGGTCCCCATCAAGGAAGGTCTGAGGAGCACTGTGCAGCAAGGGACATGGAGCTCAGTGAGAAGGATCCCCGGCTATTGTCCTGGAAATGCTTTAATATATTATGTGACTCCACCTTCAAGTTAGTTGGCCATGGCTTCTCTTAGAGGATCATCCCAAGATATAAACCCTCTGCTAGTTTCAAGTTTGGTGCTTGTTCCACCCTAAATAAAATCATAGCTTTGTACTATTGTTACCCATTATTATGAGAATAATAATTCTCTTTCCCTGGTGCTTTTCCCCAGCATGTTTCAGATAGCAATCCCACTTTTATCATACAGTGTTGTTCTGTAGCTGTGCTCAAGCTAAGTTAAATTGATCTGTCTTGGGTATTCATAATACTACATGTGGATTTCATGAGCCTTTTTCAATCTCTAGATAATAGGGAGATGCAAGAAGAGAGTAGAGTCTGTATTTACATGATCTAACTAACATTGCTGAGTTAGGAGACTAATCCCTCAGGGCTTTCCCCCCATTCTTTAGCATCTGAAGCTGGCAGGGTTTTTTCCATCTTATGGTTAGTATGGGTGGCTGAGAAGTGTGCATCCTTAGCCTTCACTTTCATTCATCAGGTATGATTTTCATCATGCTGGCCATTCCAGTAGTCCTCTTGAGAATTTGTTCCCTGCTGCTCCTTTTTCAATGACTCACGAGATCACAGATTTGCAGAACTGGAGGGGTTTGAAGGGACCTTTGGAGATCATCTGGTGCAAGTCCCTGCCAGAGCAGAGTCACCCAGAGCAGGTTGCACAGGAATACATCCAGGCAGGGTTTGAATGTCTCCAGAGACAGAGACTCCACCAGCTCTCTGAGCAGGCTCTTTCCTGGCTCTGCCACCCTCAAAGTGTGTAAGTTTTTCCGCATGTTCAGACAGAACTTCCTGTGTTCCAGCTTGTGTCTGTTGCCCCTTCTCCTGTCAGCAGGCACCACCGAGAGGAGCCTGACCCCATCTTCTTGACAACTGGTCAAAATACAAAATGAGGGTATGTCTTATTACTCTGGCTCTCCTGTTTTGTGATTCTTGACTTTCATATGCCTTCCTCAGGAGACTTTGCCCCCAATTCCTTGCATCTCAGAATGCCCTTGTCTCACCCTCATCACCTCTTGGAAAGGGTTGGGATTGTATTGTTCTGCATTTCTTTGCTATTCTTCTGTGAGTCCTGCATTCCAGCAAATCTGCTGGCTTTGTTGGTAGCTGTGTTTGGTTTAGTGGAAAGGGACGTTGTCACCACAGTCAAGACATGAGCACCCAGATATAAATCTAGAGGGTCTGATGCTTGAGAAGAAGGCTTCTGTGCTATAAAAGCACAGAAGCAGCTACAGAGCAAGGAGGAAAAACAAAAAGAAAACTATGGGCCCAATTCTGCTCTCACCAAAAGGCTATGTAGATCTCTGTTAGTTTCCATTCTGCAGCCCTCAAAAATGTTCCCTTGGTGCAATCCCATTCATTTCAATAGAATTATTCCTGATTCACACTGTCCTCATGTGTTTATAATAAAAATTCTTACCAGTGGCATTAATACCCTGCAGATTATTCAAACTGAAAGAATTTTTCAGAATAAATTCGACTTTCATCATTTATGCTCTTTGTACGCTCCTTGCATTTCACTCATCACAAGCAATAAAAACTTACTGATCAGTTTCACTTTTATTTACAATCCAATTAATTCCCTGGCACAATGACATCCTATTTAGGTTCATGACATTGGAGTGAATTGGTCTGGATCATTTTTTTTAAGCAACCTATTTCCATTGCTTTTCTTTTAATTTATTTTAAAAAAGTTGATTGTGTCCTTTTATTGGCAGTTTAGGAAACAAAACATTTGTATTCCTTAATAGTGTTCCTCTTAATTCTAAAATGCCCCTGGGAAAGCTCTGATTAACTGTACTTCATTCAAATGTAGAATGATCTAATTACTGTTTCCGGACCAAGAACTTCCAGAAGACAGGATTATGTTGTTTTGAGCTCCTTTGTGTTTGGAGAGTGATTATACATAATATATGTGTGCACATTCTACATATATGTGTGTGTAGGGATGAGTGCACACATGCAACAAATACATGGATTCTTTTAAAAACTAGAAAAATTGAAATTTTATTCCTTTTATATTTAGGTCATTTTGCTTATATTAGTTTTCTTTACAGCAACAAATTCTACTCATTCTCTTTGGACAGAAGCTTGCTTAAAGTTGTAAAATAGATTTCCTCTTGCATTGTCCAGTTCAATAAACCTCTGTTCCATTGCTGCATCTGTGGGAGCCTTCTCTGGGGACAAAACCAGAATGTGGAATTCATTACATATCGCCCTGTGCCCCATGTGGAGTGCTCATCTGGATTCCTTCGACACAAAAACGTGCTTTATGCCATTGCAGGGGCTTTTGAGAATTTTGAAGTAAATCCAGCTCAGAGCTGGTATATCAATGGCAAATCCTCTTAGCTTTGGTTACAGGAGATCAGGATGTTATTTCAGCGTTCATATTTGGGAGCTGTTCCATTAACACCTACAGCAGTAGATGTGGATATATATTTGGCTGCTGCTTAGGAAGATCTGTTTGATGACTTATCCTGAGCACAGGGATTCGTATTCTGTTCTTACTTGTACCTATGTATCTCCAGGGAGTTTGCTAGTTTAATATTTCTAGCATACTATCATCTCACTGCCAAGTTAGGGACACTTAGCTCAAAGACAGCACTCTCTGTCTTAAATCATCAAGGTTGTATCCTGCTAACACCCTCATATCCCTAAAACATTCTTATTCAGAGGTGCAGTCTTCAGATAGGGATTGATTGCAGGGACTAGTCCTGTTCACTAACATCATCCTGTGCAATGTGAGGTAGCACTTTTTCTTCCCCATGTAGCTCACAACCCCTGTCCCCTAGCTAGTGGCCTGCTTATGGAAGAAGGTCTAGGGTCATAGAATCATAGAACAGTTTGGGTTGGAAGGGACCTTAAGGGTCATCTAGTTCCAACCCCCTGCCCTGGGCAGGAACAACTAGACCAGGTTGCTCACAGCCCTGTCCAACCTGGCCTTGAACACCTCCAGGGATGGGGCAGGCACAGCTTTTCTGAGCAACCTGGGCCAGTGTTTTACCACCATCACAGTGAAAAATTTCTCCTCAATATCTAATCTAAATCTCCGATTTTCCAGTTTGAAATCATTACCCTTGTCCTATTAGTGCATGCCCTTGTAAAAAGTACCTCCCTAACTTCCTTGTAGGCCCCTTCAGATACTAAAAGTCCGCTATAAGGCCTCCCTGGAGCCTTCTCTTCTCCAGGCTGAACCCCCCCAACTTTCTCAGCTGGTCCTCACAGCAGAGGGACTGCCGCCCTCTGGTCACTTTGCAGCCCATCTGCCAGCCCATTTCTTGCTTTAGGTTTACACTGGGTTTTTGAAAGGTTCCAGGTGGCTGCAGAAATGAGAAGCTCTTCTGCATGTCCAAGCCTCTTGTGGTATGTAATGAATGAGAGGGTTTTTGCCCAGGTGTTGTTTACCCCAGTGGTAATGATACTACTCATAGAGCAGAAGTGATGGTAGGGAATAAATGCTGCTTGTGTGTGTGAGGAAAGCTGTGGGATTAACCATTTATATGTTAAGCATTTCTTAAATAAGGGCATCTCTTTTTAAGAACCAAACTGATATGTGATTTAATGTAACCTGTTGTTCTGCCTTTCTTGAGAAAACTTCCTACCTTTTATATCAGAAGTTCCCTAATGAATTGACTTTCTTTCCTTATTGTCAGTTCATCCTTCTTTTTCCAACATGAATTTCTTAGAGTTGCTATTTGGCATTTACTTTTGTATTTCTCTTGATCTCACAATTTCTGGAGGCATGTGTTCAAAGAAAATCCTTAGTTTTCCCTTAAAGAGAAGCAAAAACTTCCCATCCTCATGGCAGTGGAAAAGACCATGAAAATGTGGATATTAGAGAGTGTCACATCCATGAAGGCATATAGAAGGCTTTTAAAGTAAATTATTTTTTGTATTTCACTCTTTCCCAGCTTACTTCATGATTTCTGGGTGGCTGTCCTATGATTCTGAAATGCAAGAGACTGGAAACCTTGATTTCTTCTGTGTGTGTTGGGAGAGGCATTCTTTCTGCAACTTGGTTGTTTTTTTTTAATTTTTAGGTTTAGAAATGATACTTTCTTTTGGACTCTGTCAGCACCCTTTTCTTTTTTCTTAAGTTTAACCTTTATTTGTTTCATTTACTTGACAGTTCAGGGCACTTTGTAGGGGCTGACTCTTCAGGGGAAAGACAACCCACCCTGAGAGCCCACATACTTTATTTCACGAGCAGAGCCTGGAGGTTTCCACTTCATTGCCTGAACATAAGGTAAAATCCAGCCTCTACCCTTTATCACTTTCTATTTGTAGTCATGACTCTGAGCAAGGTGCTAGCAATTTTGTGAAGCCATCATCCTCTTTTCCTGCTGCTACAAGGATGCATTACCTCTGGGTGACTCCAGAAAAGTCACTTCTTTCTTATGTCCTGAGCCTCAGCTGTGGGTTGGGGCAGTGTTAGGGATGCAATCACGTAGGATTTCCTGTCTTCACACTCTACTGAAGATTTCTGCTTATGGCTGTTACTGGAGACAGGAGCAATGGCTTGGTCCAGAATTACAATTCCTGCAACCCAATTTAATTGCCATTGTGAAGTGTTGACTGAGAAGAACTCTTAGCCAGGTGGTTCCTTATGTTTTTCTCCAGTTCATACCAGCTCAAATCCTGAATTTAAAGCAGGGCAGGGGCTGTTCCAGATTTCCACTTAAAATTAACCAAGTAGTTAAATTAACCTTTAAAGGTTAAATTAACCCTGATTGTGAACATTAGAGATTCGCAGAATTATATGGGGTTGGAAGGGAACTCTGGACATCATCTAGTCTAACCCCCTACCAGAGCAGAGTCACCCAGAGCAGGTTGCACAGGAATGCATCCAGGTGGGGTTTGAATGCCTCCAGAGTAGGAGGCTCCAAATACTCTCTGGGCAGCCTGTTCCAGGGTTCTGCCACCCTCACAGGAACGACAGTTTTCCTTGTGTTCAGATGGAACTTCTTTTGTTGAATTTCATCAGGTTCTTCTCCACCCAATTCTCTAGCTTATCCAGGTCTTGCTGTATGCCTTTTGGCATGTCAGCCACCCCTCCAAACTTGTTGTCATCAAAACAGCAGGAAACACAGCCATTTCTACAAGTGAGGATACAACTCTCATGGAAGGTGTGTGCTGTATCTGCAGACGTAGGATGTGCCTTGAGGAGCACTGCTAATGGCATGGGGGACTCTCAGCCACCTCCTACTGAGCCTTCCTCTGCTCCACCTGTCACCAGCTGAGGGTATGAGGTCCAGGGGAGCTGCTCTTCCTCTTTCCTCGGACAAAGCCCTTCATTAAAATTTGGGCGAAGGCAGCCCTTGGATATCTACACAGTACATCATGACTTGTTAGTAATATTTCCCCACAGTCCAACCAAGGATGGTGAAGCTTAAAGCACTGATCATTTTGGGTGAGGTTAAGCACAAAAAGGTTTGAAGGTTTCTAGTTTTGTGTTCTAAAGGTACTTGATCGGTGTTATTAAAGTTGAGCTTTGGAAGTGGGAGTTGTCATGGATTGTGATTATTGCTGTAGGGCTTCTGAGGTCAACACGAAGGTCCATGGCTACATGAACATGGAGCCGCAGGTGGGTCTTGTCTCAGAGAGCTTCCAGTGGGAACAGAAAAGAGAGCGTAGCGAGAGTGGGGAAAAGATGCCTTCATGGAAGGCAGTGTGTGGCTCTGAAATACCATTCTCCAATGTGTGCTGGGGGTGGGGGTGGGGGTGACATGAGCTAGATTTTGTGAAAAGAGGGTCAGTTCATCTACAAGCGAAAAACAAATAGAGGAGGAGAGGGGAGAAGGCGGGAAGGAATAAAGTGGAGGTGAAGAGAGGTTGCAACCAAATGGCTTTGGGAGGGAAAGGCTGGTCAGAGTTGGAGGATGTTTCTGTGTGTCCAGAAGCCTCTGTCTTGGCAGGGTCTACTGCTGCTCTGCAAGATTTCTTCTCTGGATTGAGCTTTCTGAGGGAGAGGGGCCCTGTCCGGAGCTCGTTGGGTTTAGAGGGATGGAGTTGTCTCTGGCACTTGTCTGAATCCATAGGAAAGAGGAGGCGAACAGCTTTTCTGAATGTTGGTATTTCCTTTCCTCCCAATACTCTGCTCATTTCCTCTATTGTGTCTTGTTCTGCTCCTGGTAATTCTCTCACTTGCTTCCTTTAGGATCTTGGCAGAGCATGATGGGGCTGAAATGATATGGTTGGGAGCTACTGCTGTCTTGGGTGTTCCGTGGGCACACCACAAGTGTTCTGAAACAATTTTAAATAACGGTAAAACACTCTAGAAGAAGGATGAAACAAAGCTTTATAAAATCCATGTTAACAATCTTCTTAAGGGGTGAAGTTGTACAAGGTTTGAGTGACAAGATTTCTTACTGCATAAGTCTCCATTTTATAATTTGATCTCGTGATGGCTGTGATTATTCTCAATCTGGAAAAAATATATTAATGAAGATATTTTTTTTAAATCGTATGTGATATGACTTCCCTTTGTAACTGAAGCTATCAATTTTTCTTCATTTTGTTCAAAGATAAATTCACTAGGGAATTTTAGACGTTTCCTACCAGACAGGATTGATGTCATCTTCTCAGCTTGTCAGCTGCATAATTTTGAAATTCAGCCTAGCTTTTCTTTTTCTTTAAATAACCAGGTGAAATAGAGAAAGACTTGCTGAAGTTGATTAGAGCATCAGCTCTATAGTGGGAAAATTACACAACCCATGAGGAGAGGACTCATGGAAGGAGGATAGCTTGTTTCAGTAGGAAGGTGCAAAAAATCCCCACCAAGAGTAATGATTCTAAATCTAGAAGTTATTTCATTTGTGAATAAAGTAGTCCTTTTCTTACCACTTCTTTTACTCCTGTCTGAGGCTTGCTTGATTTTGGTGCCTCCTGGCCCTGTCCTCTTCTTGGAAGGTGATGAGAGAGTAAGAGAAGAGCATTTCCTCTTTCTTGTGCAGCTTGCATGTGCCCCTCCTCTCAGTGTCTACTCTAACAAGCTACGCAGGAGCCAGCACATCACAAAGCTTCTTTGAGGCAAGGCACACCCAGTGCCCAGTTCTCTCTGCTGCAGCACTTTATTTTCTCTCAAATTTGTTGTGGCTTGCATGCATTGTGTGCTTCATCCAGCACGCTCTAACACAGGACATTGGCCCAAATAAAAACTTTCTTAGTGAGGAAAGTCTGCATCACAATACATCACCCTTGAATCTAGAAGAAATGAGGGGAGACTTTGTATGTGTGTATTATATTTTGTCATTTCAGAGAGAAGGAAAGAGAAAGTCATATTAATCACTCATTCTTTCCATAAGTGATAATGACAGAGAATTTAAATATCTCATTTAAAACATTCTCTTGGTTATGGTTTTCTCTTGAGACAACTATTTTCTGATTAGAAACATGGAATCATAGAATGGTTAAAGTTGGAAGGGACCCTGAAGATCATTGAGTTCCAACCCATTGCCATGGGTAGGGACATTTCCCACTAGACCAGGTTCCTCAAAGCCCCATCCAACCTGACCTTGAACACCTCCAGGGATGGGGCAGCCACAGCTTCTTGAGGAAAAGAGACTGAATGCCAGACCACACTGACATCAACTGTTTGTCAGGACAGCACTTTCCCCAGGACAGCTTCAGGAGCATGGTCTACAGAGACAAGCAGGAGTGGCATTTTTGTTCACTTGGGTTTTATGATGTCAGAGCTCTTTTGCACAAACTGCATCTCTTGGAGTGTAGAGGGCTGAATTTCTTGCTCTGGCTATTTTGTTCAACCCAAGCTTGAATTGACCACAACCTCTGAAGAACAATGCAGCCATCTGAGTGTAGATGAGGAGAAGTTCCAAGCCGTAAAGCTATTTGGGTTCTTGCAGGGTTGCTTTGTGCTGGTAAGATATGAAGACTCAAGGGACTGGAGCACCTCTCTGATGAGGAAAGGCTGAGAGACCTGAGGCTGTTCAGCCTGCAGGAGAAAAGACTGAGAGGGGACCTAATAGATGTTGAGCATCTAAAGGGCAGGTGTCAAGAGGATGGCACCAGATTGTTCTCAGTGGTGCCTGGTGACAGGACACGGGGCAGCAGACACAAGCTGGAACATGGGAAATTCCATCTGAACATAAGGGAAAGCGTCTTTCCTGTGAGGGTGGCAGAGCCCTGGAACAGGCTGCCCAAAGAGGATGTGGAGTCTCCTACTCTGGAGGCATTCGAGCCCCACCTGGATGCGTTCCTGTGCAACCTGCTCTGGGTGACTCTGCTCTGGTAGGGGGTTAGACTAGATGATGTCCAGAGTTCCCTTCCAACCCCGTATTATTCTGTGATTCTGTGTAATCCTGTGAAGGATGGAAGAGCATGCATAAAAATTTGAACTTCCCTCAATACCTAATTATTTCACCTGCTCCCAGGATTAGCTCTCAAGGTCATCAGATTTAATGAGCTCCTCTCAGGTGGTGTTTTTTTTTCTCAGTGACTCAGGGGAAAGGTGGTTTCTGGGCTTTGTGGGAGGGATCTGGCCTGTCTTGTAGATCAGCAGGTCATTGGGAGCAGAGTCACTGTGCTGGCCCAGGGACTTAAAGATTTAGTTCCTCAGTGTGGAAACACATGGCTGCTCTTGCGGTGGCAATGAATCTGCCTGGAAATGTAACAACTTGCAAGACGTGTACTGAAATTGTATTGTTCAAGAGTGGAACAAATTAATTAGACTAAATGGAGTCTTTGGCTGTCATGACTCCAGGAAGAAAATTCACAGGAGACAGGCTGCTTTCTTTGTAACAGCTTTCCTTTTCTGCCTGTGTGGACTCAGGCTTTTTGTGCCTTTTTTTTTCTCTCTGCCTTGTTCGAGGCTCTGTCCCCAGCCACAAGAACTAAGGGACTCCTGCTCCTTCTCCAGATGAAGGACGAGCACCCAGCATTAAAGAGGAGGAGGAGGAGATGTCCTTCCACCCTCAGTGACTACTCGTAGAGTCATGCTCTCTCCTTCCTATCAAATTTGATCTCTCTTTTGAACTCTTTTCAAGCTGTTTTTGCTGTCCTGCTCTCTACCTGCCTTTCCTCAGGGTGGGCTTCCCCCTCCTGATACAGGGCACTGCAGGCCACAGGGAGAAATTTAAATCTCCTTGCATGTTCAAAGTCCATCCTGCTGGTTACAGAATCCACCTGCGTTCTCACAGGGAGGTGGATGCCATAACCAACCTGCAAATGCCGCATTCCTCCAGGGAAGAAGGACCCTCTTGGCTTTTTTCAGGAATAGAGTTGCATTTTATAGTTTTGCTGACTGTGATTCTGATAAATTCCTCATGTAAAATTGCCAGGTTGTTGGAAGGGTTTCACTTGTGTTGATTTTTAATTCTTTTTTTAAAGTTTCTGAGTCTTTTGAGAACAGGAATGTATCAAGGGAGGATGAGGGATGTGAGGACCTAGTGCCATTGAGATTAAAGGGACCAAATTTTACCAGCAATCACAGCAAATATCTGACTTGCTTAAGTGAAGCCAATTACTGTATTATTGCCTCCTTTTGCACTATGCACAGTAGGGATGTCACTGGATAATGGTTTGCATGTAGAGTTAATCACTTTGATGCATTTCTGACTGATCCCAGCAAATTATGTTTTGGTTCCACTATATTAAACACAAGAGCAGGGGATTATCATTAATAAATCTAAGGCACAGCATGCATAAATCTTGAATAAATCAAATATCAATTACATAGGCAGTATCTGCTGACATCTGCTTTCATCAAATAATATATTTGAAATAGATTTTATTCCACTTTGTCGGAGTCAAAGGAGTGTTAGACTGGTGTGTAAAGACCCTTACTCCAAAGAGTTGGGTTATGTAGGCATGCTATTTCTTGCCGAGCAACATAAAACAGCCTTTTTCTCTTTTAATTGCCTTTCATTTTTATACATAAATAGCACAGCCATTTCATGGACTAGTTCACATGGTAAAGAGACAACTTGAGCCTTTTGGGAGAAGCTCTTCCATATGTGCATTGCTAAATTATGTTTTCAAGTGTTTATCAAGGTGGCTTCGGATGAGACCACCAAATATCCACAACCTTCTCATGCCACGGCTGGCTGGGTGGGGTGAATTCAGCCTGGGATTTCCTGGGGGTTGTGACAGGTGGAAAGAAAGCTAGTTAATGCCCAATTTCAAGGGAATTACAGAAAGAGAGGATTAGGTGTGGGCAGAGCTGAAGAGCCTGTGGGCGTTTGAAAGCCTGTGGGCAGGGTGAGTATTTATCTCCAAACTCATCATGTCCCTGCCAGGAGCAGGTGGGGTGTTCCTCTAGCTTGTGGGAACACGCAAAGCCAGGAGCTTAATGTGACTGTGAGTCCTCTCCTTGTGAGGTGAAGGCCTTGCATGGCTGCAGAAGTGACTCCCTCTATTGTGTGCTCTCCCAGGGTTTGGACATGGAGTTGATGTCTTTGCCCACTCCTGCTTCTGCGCTGCCCTGGGGCAGGGAGGGCTCATGCCTGCTACCTGCCAGGGCTCGGCTACCCATCCAGCAGGGCAAATCATAGAAGTAAGGAATATGGTGTTGGCATATCAGTGGACCATCTTCAAATACTTTGGCTTCTCCTTTTCTTGTTTATCAACTGCTTCTTCATCTCATTTCCAGATGAAAGGAGACTGTGGTAACTCTAAGGACCTAAAAAAATGAGAGTGTGCTTTCTCATTGAGGGAGAAAGAAGATAGTGCAATCACAGAATGGTTTAGGTTGGAAGGAAACTTAAATATGAAGGAAACTTAAAGATCATCAAGTGGGACACCTTCCACTAGAACAGGTTGCTCAACACCCCATCCAGCCTGGCCTTGAACACCTCCAGGAATAGGACAGCCACAGCTTCTCTGGGCAACGGGGGCCAGTGCCTCCCCACTCTCAGAGTGAAAAATTTCCTCCTGAAATCTTAGCTATATCTCTTCTCTTCCAATTTGAAGCCATTACCCCTCATCTTATCACTACATGCCCTTGTGAAAAGTCCCTCTTCAGCTTTCCTGGAGCCCCTTTGGGGACTGGAAGGGGCTCTAAGTTCTCCCCAGAGCCTTCTCTTCTCCAGGCTGATGTTCTCAGCCTGTCCTCACAGCAGAGGGGCTCCAGCCCTTTGATAGTTTTGCGGCTTCCTCTGGCCCTGTCCAACAGGTTCCAAATAAAACTGTAAAGGTGGTCTTTGAGTGCTTCCATTTCCAGCTCTGCTTCTTCTGCTGAAGTCCCACATCTGTCTTAGCATCATGGAAGCACTTCAGACATTGGAAATGCTGCCTGTGGATCTGCAACTTTCATTTCATGGGCTCTCTGGATAGCAAACATTTGAGGCGACTACTCTAGGGTTTTGCATAATACACTTGAACATACACACGAGTGTTTACAAAATATGTGCATACACCATAATAAGTCCAAGTGCATGTAGGTGGATTTTGTTTTCAAATGTTGGTGTACCATTTGTGAAATGTACTTGTTTGTGAACAAAATTATTTCTTTTCTCTCTGGGCATCTGTTGAGTGCATTAATGCTGAGGAAATGTTCAGATATCAAAATTAAAATACATGAACACCAAGCCAAAAGGCAATAGTTTTTCTCATTGTTTTTGGAAAGATCTGTCAGCCTCTCAATTAGTAATTTCAGCAGCTGTAAAAGCTCTTTAACTTAAGCATTCACAGAAATGAGTTGGTGTCTTATGGGATTTGAGGATTTAAATAAAGTTTACCTTCTCTTGTGTGTCGTCCTGAAGGACACTGGGAGCGACTGGTCCCATTTGCAGGAAGTACCCTTGCCCACCAGTCTTATTCCTGATTCCTGCCACAACCCCAGCCAATCTGTGGCCGGCACATTGTTCAGTGCGGGGGAAGTGAAGTAGTGTATGTGTGAAGAATTTATAGGACTACAGTCCCTTGGGAAACATTTTGAAAATTTCTGAAACTCGATATAATCTACTGCATTCCAAATGCGGGAAAAAAAAAAAAAAAAAAAAAAAAAAAACAACAAACAACAACCCAGCTCTTTGGAAGAGTTTTTCTGAGCCCCAGGGATGTCCTCTGGCAGAGATGGTCCAGCTGTGTCCAGAGCGGGACTACACTGCAACCATGAAAAATAAATAGAGTAGACCTACTTTTGTTTTGGTGGTAAGAATATTTAAGGTTTTCATCAAGCTCATCTTAGGTTCATATTCAAGTCTGATTCCTTTCTTAAAAGAGAATAAATTAAAATATAAAGCTTTAAATTCTCATCTGATTTGTGTAATTCATGTTGCCTTCTGTGGGTGTTAGACCTGTGCAATTGGAAGCAGGTTCTTGTTCCCCCTTCCAATTTAACAAGTCCTATTACTGCTGTCAGGTGTCATGATATGAATCTGGGGGTGACAGTATGGATTTGCAGTGGTTTAACCATCTCTAATGCTTGCTCTGGTATGGGAGGAGCTATAGTTTACTTGAAAATACATATGTGTTGAGCTTTCACCTGTCACACTTTTTACATGTGGGTGTTTTTTTTACAGCTTTAAAGAGAATTCGTAGTAAGAACTGGTCTGAAGAGGGGATCCAGAGTGTTGAAGCAGATGTTGCACTGACTCTGAGGCCTTTCTGTAGGAAAACTGGACCTGGCCCATGCCACTCCACAATGGGATCTGTCAAGGCAATCAGAAGAGGTAGAGGCCTTTGCTTTTGCTCTCACAGAGATTTACATCTTCTTGTTTTGACACGTGTGGCACCTTGTGTCCACTGCATTTACGTGTGTGTACACATGCCAGTGGAAGGGAAAAGCTGAGACCCAAGAGGGATTTCACAGCCAACATTTACAGCCAAGTCACATTTCACATACACAAAGAACAAGGAGAACAGCAATTTTAATTTGATTTTTATAGAGAGTTTTTCTTTGTGTTTTTCTATGGGAGGTGTGTGAAACATGAATTTTATGCCGGTGTATTGGAACCACCTTGCCCACAAGTCAGCAAAGTGGCCTTTCATTTACATTTCATACATTTTCATTCTTTATTTTGCTGGAGTTTTTTTATCTTGGTGAAGTGTCATCACCTGAGTAATGGATCTGAATCTCAACCTTAGTCACAATGTTAGAAGATACAAAGAGGAGGAGGTGAAGGAAAAAGGTAGGGGCAAGTACAAAAGACCGTTGCCAACTCATTGTCCATGAGATTGATGGGGGCAAGCAAAACTGCCAGCAAGGAGAGTATTGCCCTCTGCCACTGGGCTTCATGTCTCTGGGACCACCTGTAACTGTAAAGATGAGGAGATACTGAATGTGGTGTTTCCTACGGTCTGCCCTTCAAGCTGATTCCAGCTTCCCTGTCCTTGTGTCAGCCCACGCAGCTTGAGGCTGTTGTGCAGGGCTTGACCTCTCCTTTGGGACAACACTCTGGGCCCACCGCCAGAGTTTGCAAAGATGTGATAGAAGTAGCCCCTGGCGTGTCATGTCAGGTAGCTAGCTCTGTTTAAGGAGAAACCATTCCCAAAATAAGCTTGTCCATAAGATTGTGTGGGATTTGGGTTGAAAGGGAGAGGTAACAAAATACAAAGGGGTTTGTGTAAGGTGGTGGCAGACTTAAAGTGATGCTGTTTCCCTGACCTTGATTCTTTTTCTGTTAGTTTAATTGGTATCTAGCAATTATTTAAAGTGGCTAGAAACAATAATGCAAGTATCATTAGCAACTCCTTGTGTTGGAAAATAAGCCTGCTGAATATTAAATTAAGTCAGACTGCTTAATTAATACCGTCTCTGGGCTGTCCTAAAGAAATTTCCCTACTCTGCAGGTCTTCATGGATGGCAGAGTACACGCTCATAAGCTAAACTGCAGGCTTTGAACCAAGCTGCCATGATGTGGTACTGAAAGCAGTAAGATTTGTGCAGTGCAGGCAGTTTGCAAGAATTTACTTCTGCAAGAATGAATGTGGCAGACTTCCCAGATCTTTTATATTTATTTATTTATATGTACAGACACATATATAACCTGCCTTTTAGTTAATTAGCTAATGTTTGTAAAGTGCTTTGAGGATTAAGTGCTATATAAGTGCTAATTACTACTATTATTATTAGCTCTTAGTATGCCTTAGTAGACAAGGTCAACCAAGAAGACACTGAAGAAGAATGTATCTGCTAATGGAGGCTGAGTAGACTGTTTGTTGTTCTTCCTCCCCACCTAAACCCCAAGAAAAAAGATGATATGAGACGTTCCTTAATGGTACAGGTTGGTGAAACCCTGAACCAGATCACCCGGAAAGCCCAGTGTCTGCCCCAGACATCATTAAGAACAGAATATACAAACCTGTGTCAGGAAGGACCCTTGTGTGTCTCATCCTGCCTCACAGGAGTAGGATGTGCAGGGTGGTTTCTGAAATTCCCTCTGAGGCATAGGATGTGGTGGCTGTCTTCTAGTCTCTCACTTTGATGCTGTCTTGGCATCTGCAACAAGCCCAAATGCCTGTAAGCCAAATATGCAAGGCAGTGTGGATACTGCTTGTCCAGCTAGAAAACTCTCTATAGAGGTGTTGAGGTTTTGCTTGCAATCTTTTTAAAAATCATCCAGACAAGGTTGCATTGCTCCCATACCTGAAACACCTTCTGCTGGGTATTATCATCCTGTAGCCAAGCAGGGATCACTTCTGTCCATGGACCACCAGATCCTGCAGCCTTATGCAGCAGGGCAAGCCGACTCTGCATTCAGTGGTAGGGCTGTGAGCTGGGTTGATGTCCTTCTCACCGCTTTGCTTTACCTGCTTGGGACCGAATGCATGCAGTGGGCAAACAAGGGGTCAGGTGCCTTATTTTACACCAAGTGGGGAATTTTCTCATTTTTACATCTCCCTCGCTTGACCCCATGGAAGTGACTGTTGGGGGCACTGAGAGTGATACAGTGCATATTCAGAGCACCTTTCAGTCTCCTTTATGATTTGCAGGCATTAACTAGCTCTCATAAAATCCTTTAAGGGAAAATGAATGTTTGTATTTAATATGCACACCCACACTTAAATGTATTTAGAGAAGTTCATGTGAACCTCTGTTCCTGTCGCTGAGCAGGAAGGAGCAACCCAAGGCAATGAAAGGTCACAGAGAAGCCCAGAAGGTTGGCATCATGACTTTTGGTCAGATGCAGCTAAACAGTGAAGCAAATCACATTTCTTTATTTCTAGGCATCTAGCTAGGGTTTAATTGTTCTTAAATGTTTATTTCCACACTTGCAGGTAGGTACTTCCATGGTAACATGGATGTATGGTGTTGTCATTTGATATGGTATTTGGTTAAGTGTATCTTATTATCTTCAAACTTTAATTGCTGGCAGGTAGTAACTCGTTCTCAAAACTTCCATTGAGCAACACTGAAGTTGTCTTCTTTACCAAATGAAGAGCTATGTGGCCAAAACCATTTTGATTCTGTGATTTTTATTTCTCTGTTGGAATCATTCTTACAGAAAACATGGAGCCTGAATTCAAGGAGTTAACTTGCTCCTGTTGGAATATTTATGCTGAACAGTTAAAACATTTCAGGAGCCTGAATGCAGGCTTCAGCCTGGCTCATCCCAAAGCAGCAGCCATTGCCACAATCCTTTTTTGGTAAACTTTTGTTAAAAAAATAGGTAGGGGAAAAAACGATAATTAGTTAAAGCGCTAGACATGGTAAAGACAAAACACTGCTTTCGCTTTAATATCATTTTCTTTCTTTTTCACAGCAGAGAATTTTTATAAACTTCCATTTAGCTTGAAAGTCTCTTAAAATGCCTTTAAATGAGTAGGTTTGATGTTATTTGGGGAGAAAAGAGGCAATGTTAGTTTAGATAGGTTGGAGTTGCTTTTTCTGTTCTTGCAGCTAAAATTCAAGCCTTTTTTGTCCACAACAAAGCAAACACATGGGGACAGGGAAAGAAAAGTCCCAGGAATAGCCAGCACCGGAGACAGAAGCTGTTTCCTTTCACTCGCTGGCTGCTACAGTCCTGCCAGCTGCCTTGAGACCTGAGAAACTCAGCTCTGTTGGGTGGTTTGGGGTCTTGCTTTTACTTGGTGTTTTGTTTGTGGTCACAGAAGCCTTGCAAAAGATAGCCTGGTGTAGGGAAATCTTTCTGTATTGAAGGGACAACAGAAGTGAGGTTGAAAAAAAACCAGAAGTAGGGTGAGGAGGGAAAAGGCAAGAGGGAGCGAGGTGAGAAGCTGCAATGCAAGGCTGGTGACACAGGATTTCACCAAAACCCCCAGCAAAGAGGGGCCTGTTGCCAGGATCCTGCTGTCTTGTTGGCTTGGGTCAGGATCCAAATGTTCACTGTTGGACCAGTGGAGATGGTGTTGCTGAGCAAGAGGAGGTAGTGACTATGGCAACCAAGAAAGCTGCATGCTGTCACTGAAAGGTAAACCTCACCAAACTGAGACATATTCTCTTAAAACTTTTTCTGGGTGTTATGACTAAAATGAGATGTAACTGGCAGTTAGGCTCTCATTCCTGTAGAGTGTCTGAACTTCTGCACAGTGACACCCTGCACAGGAATAGGCATTGAAGAGTTGGATGGGTCCCACAGTAGCTGCGTCTTCTCTTGCTCCTGCTGAATCCCTCAGGTAATGCAGGCAGAGCTTGGACCCTCCTAAACTGCGGTGGCATGAAGAACATAACTCTCTGACTGATGAGCTCAGGGGGATGTTTGATAGTTCTTTTAGGCAGGTTTTAAAAATCTGTATGTGCTAAAAACTTCATCATAGAATGGAATTTAAAGATCTTCTAGTTCCCACCCTCCTGCCATGAGCAGAGACACCTCCCACTAGACCAGGTTCCTCAAAGCCCCGTCCAGCCTGGCCTTGAACACCTCCAGGGATGGGGCAGCCACAGCTTCTCTGGGGGTCTCACCACCCTCAGAGCGAAAAATTACTTCCTGAGGTCTCATTTAAATCTCCTTGAAGTGATTACCCTTTGTCCTATCGTTCCATGCCCCTGTAAAAAGTCCTTCCCCATCTCTTCTGGAGCCTCCTTTAGGGACTGGAAGGTGCTCTGAGGTCTCAGCCCTCTGACCATCTTCATGGCCCTCCAACCATACCAGCATATGTATTCCTGCCTGTTTTGCTGTGCTTGGATTTGACCAAATTTATGTCCAACACTTATTCCACACTCTGCTAAGTGTTTCTCGACCTGTTCTCTGCACCCGAGCTGAGTTGAAACCATAGGTCTTTTATTTGCCATCTCCAAAAAACAGTATCCCAAATTCATTTCACTGTCTGCCCTCAGTTTTCCTAATGAGTGAATGGTCACCATTTTATGTGAAGGGGGATAATTAGCTCAAGGAAGTTGTGTTTGAGTATAGACTGCATTATATATTTGTTATGTATAACATACATGTATGACTGTGTATGTGTAACAAGGTTATATGTGTGTATGTATGTCTATGTTACATTATCAGAGCAATTTATTACATAGTTATATAATTAAATTCTAACAATTATTGAAAAGCTATTATAATACTATATTCTAATGATAGATCATTGTGGTATTATATACAAGTATATGTGGGAGCTCAGGAGATAGCTTTGATGGCTGAGTGAAGATTAGACATAAATCTGATTAAAGCTTAGTTGCTCAATTAAAGTCAATGAAGCTGTCAGACTGCAAAAAGAACATTTTCTTTTCTTTTTCTGTAACTATGTATGGATTTTCAGGGTAAATAATTGGATTTTGAACTTTTCTGGATAATGTACTCTGATCAGTTATCAGAACCAAAGAAAATTTGCCTGTATTGGAAGCGTTACAATGAATACAGAGAGGCACAGAAAAAGGTGGCAAATACATGGAATGACTTTGTTATGAGAGGTAGTAAATAGTCAGTATGAGATATTGGTTAGCCCATAAAAGTGAAGCTTGGGTGAACCTGATAATGGTCTGAATGGTGGGGAGCAAGTTCCCAGGGAATGACTTTTACTGCTGTTCATATCACTAGAACTGGAGGGTGCTCCCTGAAATAATTAGGCAGCAGTTTTAAATCAGCAGAAATGAAGTTTTCTTCCCCCCTGCTATCCCAACACCCACAGCGCACGACTGTAGCGTGAAACTCCTTGTCACAGGATGTTGTAGAAGCCAACAGTATAAATGGGTTCAAGAAGGGATTAGACAAATTTGTGGAGGAGAAGTCTACTGGGAGCTATTAAACACGATGGTCCAGATGCAACCTCTGGCTCAGGAAGTCCCAAAGCTGCTGATTGCTGGAATCTGAGAGGTTATACCAGAGGCGGGATCACTGTAATTGCCATGCTGCTTAGATTCGCTTCTGAGGCACCCACCACTGACCGCTGGGGGAGATGGGATACTGGGTTGGATGGGCCCAACATTTTTATGTTCTTAATTTTTGTACAGTAAACGGATAAGCTACCTCATCTTTCTCCCCTCTGCAAACTGCAATTCACTAGTGCCAAGACAGGCTGCTCAGAGCCAGCATGGACACAGCACAGCACATTAAGTATAACAGACTCCATACTAGCCTCTGTGACTTCCCAGGGCTAAGTGAGCATGGAGCCTAGATCAATGGCTGGATCCAGTGCTTCCCTCCATGTACAAGTGCCCGTCTGCTGGTTTGAGTAAAGATACTAAAGCAAAGTTGACTCCAATCTTGGGGCTGGAAAATCAGGAAGAAAGCAGCTTATTGCTTGCTGTACCTCCCTCCCTGGAGTTGGAAGAAATGAATTAAGCAGCAGGGTTGGTGGATGGTGGAAGTTTTAGCTGCCTGCATATGCAACACCACCAGTTACCACTCTAAAAGCTGAGTAGAGAAGCTTAGAGTTGGTGATTTTCTGCATAATTGGCCTTTTTCCATCTGCAGTGGTCGAGGGGTAAAGGTAACCTACTGTAGATCCAAGATGTATGACTTATATCCTCACTCCAGGTTGGTAAAAAGGCTGACTTGATTCAGTCTGGCCCACAAAGAGTTTATTCATGCTGAGGGGTGAACTGAACTGGCTGCAAACTGCCTCATTTTCCTGGCATAGCATTGGCTGGGGAAACTGACACGTTGGCCCGAGTAGACGAGTAGACCCTTGGCAAAATTCAGATCCCTGCTGAAGGTGCAAGGAAAGAGCTGAAACTCAGCAGGTTGTCCCTTGGGCAGTACCCTCCAGGGTCAGGTCTCGGGGAGGCTGTATGTCCAAGTACCTGTTGCCTGGGGCCAGGTACTATGTGATCAGGCCAAGCTGTGATGCCAACTTCAGCATTTGCCCCAGAGAAGGACTTGGACCTGGGGAACTAGACCCCCCAAAAAATGAAGTTGGAAGCAACTAGGAGGGTCTTGAACCTCCTTCAGCACATGTGTGATTACCCAAAGCCATCCTAACCCCTGGCATCCCCTCCTCTAACTTTTTCTAAGTGTTGCCACTGGAAATTCATGTATGAGAAAAAAATGAGGCAAGAAAAGGGAAGGGAGGAGGAGGAGAGCTGTATCTCTTCTGCAAATGCAATAATTCAGAAGGGGGAATGCAATGTTAAAGTCTCTGCCTTGATGTGTGTATGTGAAACAGGGCCAAGTTATGGTTTCTGTGGGAATTGTACGTTTGAATTCTCTGCCTTTTGTGTGGTTACATTCTCAACCACAACATTGTATTAAATAGTCAGGCTTTTTTTATAATAGTTGTTTTACCCATAAAGCTTAATGTTTTGCTTCTTTAGGAAGGTGGGAGGGTATTTGTGTGTTCTTGTGCTAGGGCGATGACATGGCGGTTTACTTTAAATCGGAGTGTGGAGGATACGCTCGGATTTCTGCCAAAGTGAAAGGAGGGAGGGGGCTGTTGGGAGCTCTTTCTAGTGAGAAGGGATGGCTCAGTGACAGGGGTGTACTGCCAGACTAACAGCAATTAGTCCAGGGGATGGGGATGGGCTGCGTGATTTCCTGTTGTGATGCTGAATTTTATCTCTAAGTAAGCAATTCCAAACTTGCTCCGACTGGTAGAGCCCACCAGTTTTCCCCCCACTTTCCTTCCTCCAAATATTTGCTCCAAAGTCTCTGGGAAGCAATGGGAGTGACCTTTGGAGAAAAACAGCACCAGCTGTCCACCCAGTAAAAAACAGCATTGCAAGCAATGTTAATTGCTGATGTGGTTGGGACTCTCTGCCCAAGCCAAGCACCGACCTGACATCAAGTCTGCTTTCTCATCAACCTGTATAGGAGCCTATAAAAGGTCAAGAATGAAATCTGGGAGGCAGCATGGGGAAACAGGCACCATGTCCTCTTCTGAGCCTGCCAGTGCTGGAAGTTTTAATGTCAGTATTTATGAGAGCTGTGGTCCACTGAAATGTAAATTGGAAGGGTTTCACAAGAAGCTTTTACATTCAGTGTCAGCAGTAGGCTGAAAGGTGGAGGCTTAAGCTTGACCAATGTATTTGCTTTCCATCAATGACCACCAGAAGAAAATGAGTGGTTATAGGTCCTGTGAAATCCATTCACTTGGGTTGGGTTCATTGTTGCAGCCCTGAAGCAGCCTGAGGGCATCACGGACAACAGAAATTCTCTCCTGTAGCACTGCGGAAAGGCATCTAGGGTGGGGAGGAAGGGGGCTTCTTTTTGTTTTTTCTTAGTTATGCCTTACTGGAATGCTGTTCCCTGACTTGTTCTTTGAAAACGCAGGTTCCAGCTTCATGTGGCCACCACAATTGGTTAAAACTTTCAGATAAAAGGGCCCTGGTCCTGTAAAGTCAGTTGAGGCTTGGAGCCTTGCTGGGCCTGTTGGAAATGGAAATCTGGGGATGAAGGGGAAGCCAAACCACCAAAGTTCAACTTGTGGCAGCTCCAACCTCCCTTTTGTTCCAGCCTGCTGGCTGCAAGGTGTTACCTTACTTTATATTCCTGATTCAGATGCCTGGTGAGTCCCTCCCCCCGCATGAGTGTCTGTGGTATTTTTTGCCTCACTGTTCCTGTATGCTCCTTTCCTCCCAAAAAAACAGTGGTCCTGCTTGTATCCATACGCATATGTCAAAGCTAAGGTTTTTCCTTCTGACCTTTCCACTTGCCTGTGAACCCCCTAACTGTGTCTTCTTGCTGTATTTTGAATTTCCACACATCCTATGGGCAGAACCTTTCAAACCAGGTGAAAGGGAGTTCGTGTGCTCTTCCCTTTCCTCCCACAGAGTGTTCAGATGCTTTTGGGGCCCTGACCTGAACTGAGGCAGGCAAGTGTGATCATGCATGGGCAAATCTGTGTTTATCCTCACAAAATGAGCTCAGGGCTCTCTACTCAGACCTAATGGGTAGGTAAAAGACAACCAATTTTAAAACTACTGTAAAAGAATGTAAATGTATTTCCTGGTTTTACCCACCAGGTCCTTGAATAGCCTGTGGTGTTTTTCAAAGGCAAATGTCTAGTTTCCTTCACTATCCCTGGAATAAAATCCTGTCCACTGGGACAGATGGGAGGTTTGCCTTGCACTTCACAAGATCGTGGCTTCAACCTGCACATGTCCCAGCAGAGAAGCCTTGGTTGCCTCCATGGGGCTTTTTCCTCTTTAACATGATTTTCTGACCCATTTGAGAAAGTTTTCTTCTTACTCTGCCTCTGACAGCTCTAAGGGCACAGGCAAGGACGCTGTCAGCGGGGAAGTGGAGTTTATTGGCTACGGATCTTGTGAATTGCATACTTTCTGCCCTTTTTTGAAACAATTCTTTGGTTTTGAAAGCAAATGGTGGCTATAATATAGTGCATTGGACACTAAATTTCTATTAATTCATAAAAACTAAAATAGAATCCATTAGGAGTAGTTTGGTATTGGTGGGAAAGGAGATGTAAATTATCTACTATCATGCTTGAAATGTGAAAGCTAATCATGTTTGGCGTCAGGCCAGCTACCATTAAAGTAATTATTTTTAATCATCAGCACTTGGTGACATGAATACTCATATTTGTTGATTTACTGTAGAAAGCACTTTATATTGTAAATAAAAAGCTGAGAAAATATACATTTTGTTTTAACGATAATAATAATTATTCAGACAAAAAGACATTTCCTTTTATGAAGCCAAAAGAGTTGGTTTCTGTCCCCCCATCAGCTGATATAATCAGCCTGATCTAAGGCCTGTCATGTTAAATGGGAAGCCCACCAACTGTGATGGAGTTTGGAGCCTATTCCCGTGTGAATGCTACATTTTTTTATTCTTAAAAATTACTAACAGTAGATTCTCCTGAAATGCTTTTGAATGCTCCTTTTTGGGGGGGAGATACTAAGTTGACAGAAATTCAAGCTGAGGTGTCCTGTGTGCAACCTTTATTTGAAAAAACAGACTGTAAAATATTGTATATGGTCTACGTGACTTAGGTTAAAAATCCCAATTTTAGCTTATTTTCATTAGTTTTTCAGTGAAGCTGAGACTCCTAATTGCCTATATGAGTTCTGTAAGTGGAGATATAAGGGCCTGGCTTAATAGGGAGCACTGGAAATATTCACCCATCTTCTACAGAAATAAAACTCTATATGCTGGCATTGCGTGTTAAGCTGTTATTCTGAAATTTGGAAGTATTTAATAAGGGCACCGGCAAGACGTTCAGTATACGTCTCATGAATATAGTCTGTATTTACCTCACTGGTCCATCTCACCAGAATACGTGTGTCTGGGTTGAAGGAAGTATGCCTCAATTTCACAGGCAAAAACTCTTTCAGTAGGAAATATACAGTATTTAGGCAAAAATTACTTAATGAAGCAATCAGGAAGTCCAAATTCAGCATGTAGAGGCTGGAAAGACTGAGTATATGAAAGCAATTCAGGGAGGGGAAAGGGTTATTAGTGGGTAAAGCAAAAGCAGCAGCAAAATACTAAGTGTAGGGCTCTTTGTGATTTTAAGGAAACAGGGAATGATCCCTGAGTGTTGATTATAGTAGAATAAAAAGCTTATTACAGGGTGTGAGAGGGCGTGGGAATGGTATATGCTTGGAGTCTCAGAGGCAATTCCATCACCTGCATTTTGACAGAGTATTTCATATAAGCTGAATGGTAAAAGAAGGAAATATCCCAAGAAAGGAAAATAAAAAATGGAAAGCAAACAAAAACTCTTTCTTCAATTCTCCCCTTAAAGTCAGCAAATCAAACCCAACTTACGCCATTTCCACAGGCATGAAAGCATTGTCACGCTAGCCGAGGGGTAGCTCAGTGGGAGGTGGCCACATGCTGGCTAGCCAGGAGGGCCAGTGGGAGTGTTGGTTCCCATTTCTTTGGACAGTCCAGCATCTCCACCACAGTGCTCAGTAGGTGTTGGTTTCCTCAGACTTGATGCAATTTCCTTTTTCCTTTAGTTTTTGACCACGTTACACAATGTGACACTGAGCCTAACTTGGCTTGGCAGAGGTTTGCTGTATTACTGTGGAAAGGATTGTGCCTCTCTGAAGTCTTCCATGCCTCCTTTCCCCACCCAAGCCCCATCCTCAAAATGTGGACCTTCTTTGAGCTTTCTGCAGAGTACGGTCTATGTAGTCAGCCTTCCTAACATAGTATCTATTTTATCTAGGCTGAGGAGCTGCGTTCAGCCTGCTCTGGTTGGGGGGTGTGGAGCTTTCGGGTGGTCACCAAGCCTAGAGATATTGCTGCCTCTTTCTCTTTTTTAATTTGGAGTATAGGCATGTGCAGAAGACTGTACACACAAGCTGCTTTTAATACTGACCTACAAGTTAGTCTACGGCTTGAAAATTGGGTCTTTCTAGTCTAAAAGTAAATAAAAGGAATAATGCTTAAATAAAGATGCATCAGTTTTGCTCACAGTCCTTTCCTCTGAAAACATGGTATGTGACAGGTTTGGGTCATTTCTTAAGAAAAAGACAAATACTTTGTAGAGGGAAGGTAAAGAATGTCTAGTGAGTGTTTTTAAATAATCCAGGTTGTGGAATCACGGAATGGTTAGAGTTGGAAGGGACCTTAAAGATCATCTCGTTCCAATGCCCCTGCCATGGTCAAAAGATGGAGATCAAAATTTACAAAACTGTTTTAGTTAGTTGCAAAAGTAAAACTCACTTGGATTTTTTTTCTCAAAGGTAGGCCCAAATGTAAAGGGATAAGTGGACTAGTGCTAAAATAAAATGTTTCCTATTTTTGTATATTTTATTTTTTTCGCCCTTGGCAAAGCCATGAAAGGTCAAGTCTTTATCTTTTTTTGACAAAGATTCAGTCCCACATGGAACAACGATTTAGGTGAATTCATACTTAAGTAGTATTTTTAGTATTTTAGAACCTCCCTTTACTAGAAAAGGGAGATTCCCAAGTCGAATAGTTCCTTAGTGGATTGTGCCTTATTCTGCAGGCAGTCCCAATCTCAGCTTAACTGATTTCTTATCAGAACTTTAAGAAAAAAAAGAAGTGTTGCTTCCACAGCATTTTTCTCACCTGCCTTCTCTCTGACATTTCAGAAAAAAAAGGTATTTTTGTTCTTTCTTGTGTCCTGCTGTTGGTCAACGGGTACTGTGTAGATTTATGGAACGTGCTGTTTCTCAGGTTGTTCAACAAGGTACCGTGTAAAATTGTTTTACAAAATTTGCGCTTGTACTTCCCACAGCTAACAGTGGGTGCCCCATATGGCTCTAGGTGAAGTGCCTGCTCCGCCCTCAGGTGCTTTGTTTAAACCTGTCCTCTCCTTCTCCTCCTCAGCACGGGATGCCCCATCTCTTGGGCTTTTGAACTCTGGAGTGTGACAGAGCGGCTTTGTAGGAAGAAGTGTCGATGTGGGTTACCTTCGATGTTAGCTAGATGGTGCTAAAGAATTTTTGCTTGTTGTCGTTAAGGAGAGCATTTGGAGTGCAGTCCTTTCGGTTTCTGGACTTAGAATTAAAAACGTGATGCTTTTGCCTTGTTCTAAATGCACTATAAGCTGCAGCCGGCGCATACAAGGAGTTAAAATGGGTGAAAGACCCGCTCCAGAGCACTTTATGGGTTAGGCCTATTGGTTTCAATGACTTCAGTGCACTGTGGACCAGCCCCAGGAGCCTTACCCTTACTTTGACATAAAAGAGGGGGGTTTTGTCAGCGGGTGACTCCCTCTCCTCTGCCTGTTTCTCGTCTGGTGGAGCAGCAGTGGGCTTCCAGCAACTGGCAGTTGCTTGGCATTTGCTTGGCATCTCTCAAGTTGTCTTGAGAGAATGAAAATTTCCTTGTCCTTTTCAGAGCTGTATCCTTTTCCTTTTCAGAGCTGTATCCTATGGCTGTTTGGAGAGTTTTAGATGTGAATAATTTAGAAAACGAACCCAAACACCACCCCTCCAACTTGGAATAAGTGCTCTTGGAGCCCAGGTTTCCTTGCTTTTTGAGTGCTGCTGTTTCAGATTAACAGAGTCCTGGCTCTGATAAATACTAACAAAGTGTAACAAATGATCAAAGCCACATTTACAACCCAATGAGCTTGAAATGATTGATCTGGATGACATAATAATGATAACCAGTGAGACGGAGCATGTGGGACTCTATCCCTCCAGCTCCTGGGAGAAAGGAGCAGGTATTAAAAATAATTCTGCTTCTTAGGTCATCAGGTTATTTCCATTCTGATATAAACAGAAGACAAATGCAAGACCCTCACTTTCCTCCAGAAGACCCCTGCAGCTGCTTTGGACTGTTTTTATCCCTTTGATAGTAATTCATTGTTTCATACAGATTACAAAGTTTGGCTGATGACCCAGTAAATAATACCAAGTAATTCCTAACCATTCGCTGTGCTGCTCAGATAGTTCAAAGGGTGGTGGAAGGTCATGCATTGTTCTTTGCACAGCCTGTGCAAAGCTGTAGTGACAGATGTGAAATGATACAAGTGTGCCTAGGACATGGACTTTGCCATCTGAAGGTTTCCTGTTGTGTACCGAAAGATTGGCCAGATGATTAACAAGACAGCTTGGACATACCATAACTGCAATCTTCCTTAGAGTTTGGCTGCCTCTGGTCACATTATAACCTTTCCAATAGCAGTGTATCTCCTTGCAACCTTGCAGAGTCATGCTTCCAGCAGTCTTCCTTTCCTCCGACAAAACAGAAGAGCCTAGCTACTGTCCTTGGACCTGGTGAAGGAGAAAGAATGAGCTTTCCATGCCACGATCTCTTTTCTGTTTTCGCTTCTTTTTGGATTGTTGGGATGTGTGGGATGCTTACATTCCTCAGCGCAACTTGAAGACAACTCAGTGTTCTATAAAATGGACACCACCTGCTGTTTATCAGTAGCAGATTCCTTTATCCATGAGTCAACAAAAGATGTTATACCACTGAAGTCACCAGTTTGGTGCGAGGGAAGGTAATCTGTTTGTACCTGTAGGAGATGCTTTCACGGCATTGGGAACATCTTTGCTCTACAGGTTAGGTCCTAATGTTGTATTAATTGATGTGGATTTACAGCAGCCAAGGACTTGATACTTTCAGGGACAAATCCTCTGCTGCTGCTGCTGCTCCATTAGCATACACCAACTTCTCTTTCCTTTCCTTTTATAGCAGCCTTCCAATACCTAAAGGGGGCCTACAGAAGGGGTGGAGAGGGACTCTTTATCAGGGAGTGTAGCGATAGGGTGAGAGGGAATGGTTTTAAACTGAAAAGGGGGAGATTTGGATGAAATCTCAGGAAGACATTCTGAGCTGTGAGGGTGGTGAGACCCCGGCCCAGGTTGCCCGGAGAAGCTGTGGCTGCCCCATCCTTGGAGTTGTTCAAGGCCAGGCTGGATGGGGCTTTGAGCAAACTGGTGTGGTGGGAGGTGTCCCTGTCCAGGGCCAGGAGCTGGAACTGGATGATCACTGAGGTCCTTTCTGACTCAAATCATTCTATGAGTCTTTTTTTCTCCCAGAATGTATGGCAGCCAGAATAAAGTTGTTCACCCACAGGCCAAGGAGCATTAGCATTTTAAAAATACTAGGCCAACTCCTCAACAGGGTGTAAGTAAATGATAATGCTTTTGAAGTTGAGAGCTTTTCTCATTTACTGTCCAAGACTCTCAGTGTGATCCTGAGAGGATATTTGCAGTGTCTACGTTTAGAGGATAATTTCTTGAGGTTTCCCATAAAGTGGACAAGGAGACAGTCAATCCCTCTGGAAGGCAATTACAGCATCAAAATATGAATCTGAATTGCTCTATGGAAGAGGCTGGGTTTGGTTTTTTTTTTCTATCCCCCCGCCCCATCTCTTTTCCTCCTTACCCCTCCCTGGACCTTAAAGACTGCCCCAGGTTAAGCACCTGAAGCAAGGTGCTTAAAATTTGGCCAGCTGAGCAGTGTCTCGTGTCACCACTTTCAGCCCTAACTTCAGAAGTTAGTTCATCCAGCCATTCCTTGAGGAGTTGCTCAAAGCAGTTCCATCTGTTTGTCCAACCTAAAAAAAACCTCCAATACATTAGTAATGACAAGTAGGACTGACGAGTATGTGGACAGGCATGAGCGCTTTTCTAAAGATTTCTAAACTACCCCAAAGTTCTTTTACCCAAACACCGTTACCGTATTTGACAGCTGACCTCAGTTGTAGTTCTCGGAGCAGTGAGTTCAATTAGCTTTAATACTTTCAACATTTAAATAGTTAACAGTAAGCAAAGTTCTTTAGAAGCAGAGAGGGACAACTACATGTGCATCTGCTGAAGCTGTCAGGCAACGATGGAAAAAAAATAAAATAATATATCTCTAATTGCTTCCAGACAATGCTTTTTGGATAGGGCTGTGTGAGAGCAAAGGGAGCTTGCGCTCTGA
This sequence comes from Pedionomus torquatus, assembly GCA_013398155.1. Taxonomy (NCBI): domain Eukaryota; kingdom Metazoa; phylum Chordata; class Aves; order Charadriiformes; family Pedionomidae; genus Pedionomus; species Pedionomus torquatus. Next base: position 496,046 of record VZRU01012155.1, read on the forward strand.
CAGAAGGACTGCTCTGAGCCAGAGAGGAGGCTGCTGTAGCTCTGCCATCTCTCCAGATCTGCCTCCGATGGGAAAAAAGGGCTACTTTGCCCCAAACTGGCTGGTTCCCCAGCTCTCTGCACTGCTCCTTGCCAACAGGAAGCTTGAGGAGAGCTAAATGCCCAAGGCAGCAAACTAGCAGACCTAGGTCTGCTCCTGACTTTCTTCCCGATTGTGGGCTTGTCCTGTGGCTTCTCTGACTCTCCCTTCTCCCTGCCAGTAAAATCTGAGATAAATCTGAGCTGTTGAGGGCCATAGTTTGCTAGCTAATTTGTCCAGATCTTACAGTAGCAAGTGGTGTCATCTCATTGACATACAGCTAATTTCCTCGAACTTTCTAGGTATCCTTAGCTAGAAGTATAACCTTAACACAACTCTTCCCACTTTGATGTCTTTCACATTTTTTTCTGGAGTTTGTTCACATTGGTGCTGGTGGAAAATAGGTTTCACGTATTTTTGATGCAATTGGAAAACAAAAACAAAAGCAGAAGGAACTGGAAGAGATGGCAGTAGAGAGCACTGAGGAAACTTCCCTGGCTGCAGACAGTGTTAACAGTCACTGCCAGAACTGAGGGAGCAGTAATAAGGTCATATATTCTGTGATGACAAGCAGGAGAGCTTCTATTTGAACTACCAGGGCTCAGCTTGAGCAAGTCCTGCCACCAGTCCAGGCCTGGCGTGGCAGAGCAGCCTCAAAGGTGACTTTTCAGGAAAGCCAAATTTCTCAAGAAACATAGGAAAAAAACTGAGGTGGAAAGGCAAGCAAAGCATTTAGCTCTTTTTAGATTCCACAGAGCTAATTAACCGCTCTCAGAAGCCTCCGCCGGCTTCAGCTGTGTTTTGGGGACAGGCTGCAGGCAAGCTCTGCCTTGTGCTGTTTTTTGGCTCAGCCTCGGGCAATTCTTTATCAGACTTGTCTGATATTTAAGCACTAGGCATTAGAAATGCAGCTTAAAATGAAAGCTTGGTCTTCATTTACTGTGGCATGAGGTGGTATTATTGAGGTTATTTCTCTCTGGGAAAATCTGTATTGGCCCTTGTCAGTCCACAATGAAGATGCTTAATTATCTTCATGCTAGTCTGGGTGATTGATTGTGTCTGGTCAATACTGTCCTGTGCTGATGTCTTTTTCTATTTCAGTTTTTTTTAAAAATCTCATGGTGGAGTTGAAGCCACTTAAATATTTTATTATACAGAAAATGTAAGCTCAGCATGTAAATTTAGCAGTTGAACTATATTTATATCCATGCCCATACACAAACTTTTACAGACATAGGTCTTTAAATTTTATCTAAACTAACATAATACTAAATGGTTGGATTGTAGTGGAATTGTTAACAGTATATGTGAACATCAATTTTTATCAGGACTTAAACAGGTGTCTGGTAAAGCAGTATTGTAGTTTCCTGCAGTTGGAAAGATCAGAGACTGTAATAAAAGGAGCCCAGAGAAATAGATGACCCTAACAGGAAAGAGATCCACAGGAACATCTTGAGTGAATTCATTGCTACATGTTGACATTAAGTGGAGAAATTGTCTCAGAAAGCCACCTTTCATTGTCTCTGCAGTAATCTTAGGAAGAGGTCCTTGAAAGTGATGTTGCTGAAGTTAACCAAAAGCTTTTTCTTTCAGATGGATTTCAGAATTTAGGACACTGTCAACAGTCACTGCAGGGAAGATGGTGGAGGTGCACGATATTTGTAAAGCACCGCTCTTGATCTAGAACCTTCCCTACTCGTGGCCGAACTTGGCATTTGGTGGTATAATTGAGTTTATGAGGACCCACCATCTGTTTTGGTCTGAAGTTGACTGAGTTAATTTAAGGCAGCGCCGACCAGTTGGTGGGGGGGGAGCACTCCAAACCCAAACTAGCTATTCCTGCTGTAGTCTGGCCCCTGCCAGCACCACTCCTGCAAGGAGCTTGAATATTTTTAGCTTCAGCTTTTTCTTTGTCCCCTCAACACACACGCTGACCCAGGCCAGCCCTGACTGAAATCTTCCCGGCCCCCTTTCCATGACATCCTCCAACCTGCCTGCTTGCTTAGAGTCACACTTATTTATCTCCTGCTGTGAAAATCTGACTGTGCAGCAGCCTGTGCTCTGAGACCTTATGTGAGTCATTTAATTCCTTCTATGTAGTTGGCAGGTCTGCAAAATAAGAGGATAGCTCCAAGAGTCCCACTAGGATGCTTCAAGGAAGGATTGTGCACCACCCTGGCTGCCTTGGAGAGAATCGCTGTTACAATTAGCATAGTCCTACTTTGGAATCTTTACATTGGATATTAAAGTGCCTATATTTGAAAATTTTACTTGTTTTGAAGGGTGGTGAAAGGTATTTTCCACACAATAATCTCAATTTATCTGCATTTGAAAATACTGTCTTTTTTAACTTTTCTTTTTCATAAACAGTTTGACAACAATAGTTTTAAAGTGCGTTTGCCTAGGGCAGAGCTGGGAAAAACAGAAGATATTACATCTAACATCTAACATATATTTGTAATACAAGTGAGACAAGTCAGTCAAGGACCATGTGTTCATTACTCCAAGAAGAAGTACAGCCCTGTTGAGATTACCCCCCAAAATTAGGCCTTACTGTATTTAAAGAAAAGTGCTTCAGATTATAGTTTTCTCCACTAAGCACACTGTTTTTTAATTGTGGAAACTTTGTTCTCAGCCATTTCAACTTTGATTTCAATTATTTGTGGACAAAAACTGTCAGGCAGCTTTACGGGATTTCTAGTTAGAAAGTTTTACAACATCTCCTAGACAAGGGAACATGATGTACTTTATGATCTGAAAAAAGTAAACCTGAGGGAGTTATTCCTAAAAGTGCCACTAAGGGTCAAGGATGACATCACAATGGTGAAGGCAGCAATGGTATCAAATACCTTTTGTAAAACAGTGACATAAATGGCTTTAGAAAGCTGGCCTGAGTCCAGGGGTCCTGATTGGCTCATAGTGATGTCAACCATATGCCTATAATGCCCAGTAAATGTCTCATTCTTCTTCCTTATTAGGAATAATTGTCCTTTAATAACAGCAACAAGTGACTTTACATCACATGGGGTGTGCTGTGACCTGACTATTATGTGCTTCAAATAGTCAATGGGACTGAGGAGTAAGAACTGGGAGTTTTTCTCAGGCACATTTGGCAGATTGGACACCTTTCTCACCCTGTCATGGCAGCACACACACACACCTTTGGGTTTGAAGTTCTTTACTTGCCTTTCCTGGGGCTACTGGAAAGCTCATTTTCCTTTGAAAAAAACCCACATTTTCCAGTGTGGTCTCTGATGTTGCTGATTAGTGAGGCAATAGTATTTTGGTGGTGGAGAAAGTTGCTCCCTTGTTCTTGGGTCAAAGCTAATTCTTTCTGGGTAACTCCTGGTGCCACATAAAACCACTCTCCTCTTAAAGATGAGTCCATGGGAAATGGCCATGGTCCACCATGATGATACCCTGTACAACCAGTTGAGAGAGTAGATTTTGTTCATGAAGCTCATTCTCACTATTGTGGTCCAGTCTGGAAAATAGAGAGGAGAGCTTGTGCTTTTGCAGCTGGAAGACATGCTGGAGGGAAGGGTTTCCGTCCATCTGAGACACGGAAGTAGAGTTTAGAGAATCTTGACTTTTGCCAAGGCCTGCTGCTGATGTTTTGCACAACTTTAGGATGGACACATTCTCTCTGTGGTTCAATACGTGATATCATTGATGTCGACATAATCTGAGATGATAGATCAGGCAAAGCATAGTTCTAAAATGACTATTCTTTCTTTTTTTTTTTTTTTTCCCATTGCCAAAAGTGGGGTTTTCAGAGCATTATATCATTACCCTGTGCCACCACTATTTGTTCAGGTTCCTGTTTGTAAAGGGGAGGGGAACCTAATTCCCTGCTTTACATGGACTTTATTAGAAGACTACTAAAGGCAATGGGAAATTGTGCTGATGACAGGTGGGAAACCTGTTTCATTCCTGGGCATGAGGTAATTAATTAGGCATTACAGTGATGGCAAATACCAAACAAACAACATTAAGAGCTCCCCCGGGGGTATTGCTAGACAAGTGTAACTGCAGTATTGTGCCCAACTCCTTCGTAATCAGGAATATGGAAAGCTGAGGTTTTCACAGATATCCTGTGCATTTATAAATAACGTGAGGAAACTCTCCCTTGCCTTGTCTATTGACATTTGTATCTATCACAGCTTGCACTTGTAGTGTAAGTCTATCATTTTAATGAAAAGGTTTCATGAAACAAGTTCTCAGCTGTTTAGGATTTTGTTCAGCACCCAAGAAAAGAATGAAATGGCCAAGACAAATTCAGAAAGAGAGAGATAAAAGGTTCTTAGAAAAACTAAAGGATGTTTAGCAACATATGCAAAGAGCAGTCTAGAGTCCAGAAGCTGTGTATTTTCAGTGTGCGATCTGCATGTAACATATTCTAACCCTTTTGCAGGTATAAAGGTATATCAATGTTTAAGGAAAATGCAGGCAGGGGAAGCAACAGGTTGATCATAAACTTTTATTTTACTTAAAAACGTATTACCTATGCAAGCCTGTGGTCTTCCTTAGCTGGTATTTTTACAGGCAATGCATGTGTTCTGCATATGAAATTACAGTAATTTACACCAATTTGGACCCTAATCTAGCAATTGTAATTTAACAAGGCTCTAGCTGGAGGGGTAGATGCTCCAGGCAGAGCTACTCAAAGTTCTGCTCACCTGAAGCTTGTTGCAATCCAGAAGTCTTCAACTTGTACCCAGGTGTCCCTATGCCTTGCAGACAGCTTAAATCAGATCCAAGACACCTGTCCTGTGGCTGTCCCATTGATCCCAGTAGTCTCTGTGTTAATGATGGTCACCTGATAGGGTCAGGAGAGGGAGTACAAACCCAACAAAGAGCTGTTCCAAAGAGTTTGTTGAGAGTTCTGTTCTTCCTGATGGTCCTCTTCTTTTTCTTCTGCTTGGGCTGGAAGTTGTGCCTGATTGGTTGCTGCCTCCTGCTGCTGGTAATACCTTTTGTTGAACCTCGGTTGGGGTTTGTTTGCTAAGCTGGTATCTGTAAAACTGCCGTCTAACAATTCTACTGCTTGTTGTAATTTAGTGAGAGGTGGGAATTAACAGATGGTATCACTATCAGAAGCTGTTTGAGTGTTGAAACAACAAAAATCCCATAAATACAGAGAAACAAATACAAACTGTAGTAATTTTTCCAATGTCTGTTGAATAATAATCACACTTTGCATTTATACAATGCTTTTTAATCCACAGCTTTTGAAGTGCTTCCTGATTATAACTAAGGCTCAACTCAGGTCTGTGAGAGAGTCAAGTGGAACGTTACTTGCTCTAATGAAGTCCAAGGTGTCATGCAGAGCATTAAAGGTTGACATTGGAAGTCTGTGTGGGGAGTCTGGCTTCTTACCCCAGCTCTGCTACTGCTTCAGCTGAATGGTCTGGGGTCAGTGATTTTATTTCTCCATGCTGGTTTATAAACCAAGAATGATAATGTTCTGCCTCCTTTGTGGACTGTTTTGGTTTTGGCAGATAAAAAGTGTTATGCTGTAAGGTGTGGGGAGTGTTGTTGTCATCATCATCATTGCTACTCTTAAAAACCAGGTGCTGAGGATGCTAAATATGAAGTACTTGCTCTAGGTTTTTGGAGTTGCTGAGAATTTCAGGGTTCTAACTGAAGTTTTTCTAGAAGCTTGATGTTGAAGTGTCCCAGGGTGAACACTGCAGAACAAAGGTAGGGGGTTTTGTCCTTTCCCTCTTGATATCTTTGCTAATCATTAAAACTTCCCAAGATATTTATGTTCCGGCTTTCTACATATTGCATCTTCGTAGTGTACCAGCATGTTTCCTTGGCATGCCTGTGCTCCTGCGGCTATAAATGAGTGGTCCTGCAGTTAAATTCAGCAAGTAGTTGTAGAGAGGTAGCCAAACAAGAAAGACTTGAGCTTGCTCTCTAACACACCTGATCATACAACTACGTGATGAGGCTTTTTTTTCAGGAATTAAGAGACAGACGTAGTCAAAATCATCTCTGTTAGCGAGTTGGGTGTTAAGGCTCTGCATAACAATAGTAATGGACCTTATAGAAAAGGTCAGTCTATGATCACTGCATTTCAGAGTTGCATGTTTGAGAAGAATAATATTTATGATACTGGTAATATTTATGTTTTGGTGGTCCTTTGTGATAAATGTTTTGAAGATCTGTATTTTCATAATAAATATGAATGGGCAGGGATGAGAGGAAAAAAAAGAGGAGTTGGAAAAAGCTAGTTGGGAAAGCCCAACCTAGCATTTTAAGAGGGGAAGCTTTCAGATTAATCATGGATGGTTCTATCCCAAAACCCAAAGTTCATATATTTAATGTTTCCTTACTTAAAAACTGTATTCATGTTAGTACAGCACTGGAAGGAACCTTTTGTGTCATTTGCTAGACTTGTGTTGACTTAAGTGGTTAGGGATTTGTTCTCTGTTCCTTTGGGCAAATGTAATGGTACAGCTTGTATCTGCATGGTCTAAAACCTTGCGCTCCAAAAAGAAGTCAGCAGGACTTGAAGAGCTCCCTGGGAGCCATCTCTGCCTTGTGTCAACCCCTAAGCCCTGCTTGGCCCTTGGTAAGGATAGAGCTAATTCACCTAGTCCAGAACTGTGCCAGAAGGTGCCGCTTTGTCAACAAAAAGGGGACAGTGTTGGAGCCTACCATAAGCCTAGTCACTGCCTTCACTCCAGGAAGTGATCCTGTCCTATAAGCCATCTGAAATTCCTCTGAAAGTCTGGAGCATGTCTTAGTTTCCAGTGGTGTCTAGGATGGATGTATTGATGTCCTATAAGCTGTTGCATTCAAGTTGGCTTGTGTACCGAATGATGTCTTTTCTTGCCAGTAGGTCCTGATTGTGGCCTGATGGTGAGGGGGAAGTGGCAAGATAGTGCTGTGTTGCCCCGTTGGGTACCATGTGGCTGTAGTTTGGTCTTCGCTCTATCAAACCTGGCAGGGACTTAGTCCAAGATTCAAACTGTGCTTTCTCCTTTATTACACCAGAACATTATTAGTGATGCTTATTTATTTATTCCTTTGGTCTTGGTCAGATGAAAAGAAGAAAAAGACTCCTTGGGGCTTTTCTAGCTTTGACATCATTGGAGGGCTTTTAAACATGGGTTTTGGTGGCTCTTGATGCAAGGCCCTGTAAACTGGCAAAGCAGCCTGTAAGCCAGCACAACACAACCACAAGTTTGGCAACAATCTACTTCTGCCAGATGCTTTTGCTGTTCCTTTAGCTTTCTATGGATTCGAGGCACTTCGCTCTTTTTTGTGCTTTGTTTTTGATTGGGTTTTTTTTTTTGTTGGAAAAACTTTCAAAGTAGAACACAGTGTTTTGGGTTGTCTAGCCAAAGTTTAGCTGTGTTTTTGCATCTCTGCCAAACTTCCTGTTTTCAGCAAAAACAATTTATTATCTTACTGGTTCTTTAGACCTGAAAGGATTTGGAAGTACAAATAAACTTCTGAGGGGGTTTTTTGTGTTGGGTTTTTTTTTTTCATGGCCTCTCAAAGAATAAGCTCATTTGCTTTCTCTCAATTATGTGGTCTATACTAGCAAAGAAAAGTATTTAATCTTTAGGCTGCTAGCAAGATTCAGAAAATGTTCTAATTGTGCAAAACTTCTGCACTCTGAACTTTCAGAGGAGAGATAATTATTTTTTTCATATACTAGAAATCTTTGTTTTCAGGTGGCTGGCCAATAACATCACTCTGCTCTGTGCGTGGTAAGGGAATTTGGACTAAGTTAAAATCTGAAATCTTTTAAGAGGTGTTTTTAAAGATTTTTAAAAATTGACTGAAAAGGAGTGATATTCTCTCTCAGGAACACTTTGTTCCTGAAGGCTTATTATTGACAATCTTTGGCCATGTCACAAAATGGAAAAATCTATGACGATTAGACAGAAGCCTTCCTGTTCAGCAGCCCCACTGAATTAGATTTGTAAGTAAGAAATTAGGCAGTAAAGATATTCCTTGTTCTCATGGAGGCATGTTTTCATGCAAGACAACTGTTGTTGCAAACCAAAGCCCTGCTGCAAAGAAATTGTAGAAGAATCTGCTCTCTAAAAAGCAAAACATATGTAAGTTATTAAAAAAAGAAAACTAAAAAAAATCCGATTCTTCTCATTCATACCCAATGCCACTATAGCATCAGGGAGCTTAACTAAAGTGTATTTGTAAAATCATCTTTGGCAAAAGTATGTTTTTGGGGTAGGAGGTGTTAACTGGGCATTAGATAGCTATTTCTCTGTGTACTTTCAGAAATTATTATGCATTACCTGCAACTGTTCAGAAGATGTTGAGGTCTATTTTTTGTACTGTACTTCAAAGAATTTGCAAATACTTTGAAGGTGATTTAACAGCTATTAAATGATTTGGGGTGGGGGGTGGTGGAAATCAAAAGCTTTCAAAAAAAAGTTTAAAGATATGCTTAATATTAGTGTTGGAAATGCACTATCAACCCTCAGAGGTTTTGTATCACTCTCTCTGAGGGCATTTATCATTGCAAAGGGAGAAAGACCAATTTATGAAGAGAAGGATCTTTTTAGGAGTTTCATGTGTTCTTCCCTGTGTCATAGAGAAAAAGAAATTACACTTGAGCAGAAACCCCTAGCTACGCAGGAATCCTTTAACAGTTATAATGTCCTGACAGGCTGTGTGTTGGCAAGACTCTGCTGCTATTTTCCTAAGGAAAACTACTTTTTAGCCATTTTTTAACTGCTTGGTGTCTTTTGTAAGGCAAGTATAAAATAGCAAGAATCCCACAGAGCTAAGTAATGGGAAGATGTAAAAAAATGTCATTTTAATACATGGAAAAAACCTCAGTCTAACAAAAGTAAAAATGCTGCCCCTTTGAACAGAACACCACTATTGATAGTGTTTCTGTTATGGGCTTATCAATTAATAACCATAAGAAATTCTAAAAAGTGCCAAGAAGAGAGATGTGATTTCCCAGCTGGGAAAATGTTTCTCCAGAATAAGTCTTAGATTCTTGCTCCTTTAAAAAACTCAAGGCAGGAGTTTTGTCAAGAGCTCTGTGTTCATCCTTTCAAAGTGAAAGTGTTTAAAGGGATATTGGAAATAATTTTTGATAGCACTAGCTTCAAAGAAGTTAACTGCATTTAGCATCTTTGGCTCTTGGCTTAATTTGTTAAATCGTGCTGCTTCTGAAATTTACTGCAAAACTATTGTTCTCTGGGGAAATAATTACCATCCCTCTTACTAGTATGGGGGTGGGGAGGTGCATATGATTCTCAGCAGATGAATTCAAGTTGAGGAGTTTAAAGGCAGCCTTTTGTTCAGTAACTCTCAGTATCCAGAAAAGACAGGGATGCTGATCTATTGGTTTGTGAATAACAGGGTTGTGCCCTATTATCAGGAAATGTCACTTTGATACAGTTTTCCTGCAAGTGAAACTGGACTGATGGGTAAAGGTTTGTGTATGAAACAGGGCTGGGGAATCTGGGCTTCCTGGTAACTTCCATCTTGCCACAAAGTAGCGAGGGGATTTTGAGTGTCAGGGATATCGGTTGCCAGTCATTGAGGTAAGGAAGGTGTGTTTGGCATCAGACGGGGCTGAGGCTGCTGTAACAGCCTTGGTTTTGGGTGTCCTATCCAAAACTATTTCCCAAAAGAAGGAATTTAATTAACATGTGTACCCTACAAGGGCTTTGACAGAGGCAAATAAGTGGCATGGAAGTTCTGGCCTGGGACTGCATTCACTCTCCAGGAAAGGATTTTTGTGGGATGCTGGAAAAGATGTGTATCCCAGCACATCTCAAGTCTCACTAACCCGGCCTCTGTGTTGGTGCAGAGGCTGGGGACCACAGCCCTTCTCTGGCTCTTTGGGAAGTTGAGTGTTCTGTTCCAGACTGGTGGGAGGGCGATGCTTATTGGGAAACTTGGAGTAAAGCCCAAAACCTCCAAAGCTGGAGCCGAGTGCTTCAGTGAACTCCAGGTCTTTTGTGCATACTGTCCTCCAGTTAGTCAGTAATGAAGTTTCCAGCCTGGCCATATACAATATCTGTCTACAGACCTTTCTGTGATGTACTGTAAAGGGAACCGTTTGCATAGCTTCCCATCATCTGAACTGAGCTTCTGTCTTCCTACTCCATGCACCACATCCATGGCATTGGCTGAGAAGTGCTGACCACCTGGAATAACTTTAAGTCTCAGTTCAGGAATAGAAAGCCAGAGTGGGGGTTTTCTCAGATCTCCTCTGGGAGCTTTTAGCTGTGCAAATGAGAAGCACTTGAATTCTAATGATTGTCCACTGCACGTTGTGCCTTGCAGTGCCTGGAGGAAGGGGAAAGGAGACGGTGGCTGTGGCTTGGCAGCTCCTGCCTTCACTGTCAGCTGCCAGAAGAGCGAAGTTTTGTGTAATCCACCAGTGGTTACAACTGACAGAAGCTGGAGCTTCTGAGGCTTATAATAAATAGATGAGAAGTGCAGGCTGTGGTGTTCTGTGCTGCCTTTTGGGACACACTGCAGCCCTCAGACAGGTGCCGCCTGGCCTGCTTTCCCCTGGAGAAGGTGAGGACTAGGATGATATCTCCAGTATGTTGGAGGCTGGCTTAGCTCAAAACAGAAGTTCTAGACGTGTATAAATGACTGTTCATGTTTGTTTCCTTCTTGTTTAATGCTTAACCACTGTTCCTAGTGAATCTGAGGAATTACCTATAAAAGTTTTTACATCTGTTTCCTTCCTTAGGCTCTGTAGGCAGCTTGTCGGTTGTTGCTTATGTGCCATTTGGGGCAGAGGTGGGGAATACTCTATTTACTTATATTTTTCTAGTGTGTCTGGAACCTATCCTGGATTTAAAGCACCTCACAAAATTTTAAAACAAGCCATTAACAAATACTAGATGTGCTGGTTTCATATTTCGGTTCATCCCTTTTCCTGGAACTGATTTTTAATTAAAAGCCTTTTACCCAACAAAATGTGAAGCACTTTCTCACAGCAGGATAAACTTATTCCTACCTGAAAGTGCCTCATCCCAAGGTCACTGGAAGCTTTGCAAAACTAGGACTGGAAGAGATCTTCATGGTCAAGGGACCTTCAGGAGGTCTTGCTTCAGGTGCAGGTGTCTTTACTAAGTTTAATCACTTTGACTGTCCTAGTTTGAGTGAGACAGGATTAATTTCTTTTCTAATGCTTAGGAAAGCTGCACTTTAGAAGACTCTGGTGTCTGAATTTATGAGAATATTTACTTTATAGGCAGCTACACTATGTGGGTTTCAATATCTGAGTGTTTTTGAGCTTGCCAGGAGCAGGGATGAGGAATAGTAAGACCTGGGTGTTTGATTCCAACTGCTGACAGGATTATTTCATACCATGAATGTCATATTCAATATAAATTAGGGAATTTCCTGAGGAGTTATCTTTCCCCTGATGGCTGCCATCCTGAGAACTCCTTGCCCCAGTGCCAGAGGCCTGAGGCCTTTTCTTCTTCCTGAAGCTGCAGCACTTGTGGCATCCCACATTGGCTGTCCCTGCTGAGAGAATGGGCTGGGTATAGCCCTCATATTGATCCTGATATCAATATAAAATATACTAGTTGTTTGGTGCTGTTAATATTAATTATCTAGTCATACTCTATTAATTCTGTTTCTATTTCAACCCTCGGGTATCCTTGCGTTTTTTCCCCCAATTCCCCTTCCTGGCTGAGGAGGGGTCATCAGGTAAGAGAATTGTCTAAGCAACAATAAATATTGTGGGTTCCACAAACCATAGCAGTGATGTACTTTCCACTTCAGGTATTTACTCTAGACTGTGAAACTTCAGCCAAAGCAATCCCTCAAAATAGGCTTGGGGGATGGAGGAGGACAGAGGGGATGCTGGAACAACAGTGTTTTGCAATAGCAGAAAAAGAGAGTAATAAAATTAAGGCAAAAAACCAATTCTGGTGATCTTTTCTTTAAAATTTCACGGCACACCCATGCTTTGGAGCAGAAGAATGCAAGCTGGCAACAAACTGACTTTTGTTTCAAGGATATGCCTTTTGTGGTTTCTGTCAAAATCCACCCAAATTTGGCAAAGCTGTCAGGCTTTTAACAAACTTAGTTCATGCACATTCAGCAGCAAGGAGTTGAATTTTAGTGGTGCTTAAGGCTTTCTTCTCAAAGAGCCACAGGGTCTCTTAGTCTGTGCTGGCTACAGGGCTGAAGGTGTAGTGTGGAAGGTGAAGATGTGATTTCCATGAGCTGCTCATTTGTCCATGGCTTTTGGAGGATGGTAGACACTTATGCTAGGAAGCCTACAGCTCTGTGCTAGTGCTCAAAGCTGCTTGGGCTGGGGGAGGAATTAAATCATCTGATTTGGGTGCAGAGGGGAAGAATAGGATGACAGGCAATGTGACATCAGAAAGGTGAAGGACTGTGTAGGTGGAAGAGATGAAGTAGACAAAGTGAAAGAGACAGAGTGGAGGGATGATAGGCCCTGAGGAGGACTTGGCAAGAGGCCAGAGCATTGGACTCTTCAGAAAAATGGAGAGTGAGGACAGGAGACGAGGCTGGACCTTGGAGGTGTAAGGACATGGTTGTGAATTAAAGGATGTGGCTTTGAAGGGGTGAGGGCTGGCAGAGGAGAACAGCAACAAGAGGTAGGTTGAAGTAGATGAAGCTGGACAGGGTCTACCTTCTGCTATTCTCTCACTATATCTGTGCTAATTCCATCTTAAACGTGTTCAGTTAAATAAAACTGCCAAGTGACAGAATGAAGGTTGCCCTCAAAATACATTGCCTTTGATCATGTTCCCCTTTGCCTGTAAGGGTGTATTCTACAGGAAGTGGAATTTAAGATGTTTGGCCAGATTCTCAGCTGATGAGGATTCATAGAATCATAGAATGGTTAGAGTTGGAAGGGACCTTAAAGATCATAGATTCCAACCCCCCTGCCATGGGCAGGGATGCCTCCCACTAGACCAGGTTGCTCAAAGCCCCATCCAGCTTGACCTTGAACACCCCCAGGGATGGGACAGCCACAGCTTCTCTGGGCAACTTGGTCCAGTGTCTCACCACCCTCACAGGAAAGAATTTCTTCATAATATCCAATCTAAATCTCCCCTCTTCTAGTATAAAACCATTACGCCTTGTCCTATCACTATGCTTCCTGACAAAGTCCCTCTCCTGCTCTCCTGTAGGCTCCCTTCAGATACTAGAAGGCTGCTATATGGTCTCCCCGGAGCNCTGTGACTTTATTGATAGCTCAGTACTGAATTACACAGATAGCCTGGTCTTCTCACCTCTGTTATTTCCTGGTATGTCTTGTTCCTTTAAAGGTAATAAAGATGTGGTCCAGACCTGTCAGGAGGCTGACAGGTCAAAACAAAGTAGTCTTATTAGTAGCCAAGAGTAGAATCTGTCTCTTCCTCTTTAAATTATCTTCATTTTACTGTGTTTTAAAATGCATCACTTGAAAGTCTAAAATATTTGACAGTCTGTAAATGTATTCAAACTACTGCTGCATTTTGTAATGGTCAAACGTCTAGCTGTATATTATATACTGTCACATGTATTAAATATATGTGCAAAAATGTCACCAGATAGAATAGTTATGTGGAAAATATTATAATAAATGTAAAAATTGTCGTAGTCACTGATGAAAATGTCCTGATTTATTTGGACCAGCTACATGCATATATGTCTTTGCTCTGGCTCTTTATTCTGTAATTTTGATAAATAATTTTATTATTTGTTTCCATTGCATGTGGTGCCCTGGCATGGGGTAGAACTTGGAATGCAGAAAGTAACAAGGGGAAATTAGTAGGTGCTTTCTATTTACTAGGTATAGTAAAGTAAAGTTTGAATGAGTTTTAATTTTTTTGAATATTTAAAAGCTCTGGCACATCTTTTACTTATGGGGAATATTTTTTTTATTAGCTTGTCTGTGTATTTACTGCTTTTTCCTGGCTTTGTTTTGTATAAAGATAACTTTCTGTGAAAACCTGGGAAAAGCTTATCAAGCTAAACTGGTTGTTTTGATGTGGTGCTTGTCTGTTCTCTGTGTTGTAAAGGGGTTAGTTTTGAAGTCAATGGGGCTACATTAACATAAAACTATGTAATGGCTCAGCTGTATTAGCTACCTGGTATACTGAAACAGGAGTAGATGGTTTTTGTTTTTTTTCCTCATTGATTTCTCTGGGCAACACTTGACTCGAGATTGGTGTGATATTGTCTAGGGACATGATCTACCAAATATCCAAATATTCCAGCAGGTGCTTTGGAACTTGCACAGGAGGTGGATGGACTGGTCCTTGCAGGCAGTGGGTATTAAAATATTAGATACCAGTGAATCTTCCTGAATGGGAGTGAGGCTCAGGGTATTAGTAGTGAAGTAACAGTTTTATTTTCTTCTGGTAATTTCTGTGCTCTGATCACTTCTCAGCCCATCAGATTTAACCCTCTTAATAATGTACTCTAAGATGTTCTGTACCAAATATTAATATAGGCATTATTACAGTGTCAGCAGTTCTCTGGTGTTAGCAGATATATTGTTTTCATTATATAAATCTAGTCCCCACACTCTCTGCTTTCCAGTTTAATTAGTCTGCTGTCACACTGACATTGCCAAGAAACCTGTAACTATTTATAGAATAACATTGTATTTTAATACACAAAAGATAAATATGACTTGGAATGTTACAAACTATGCTACAAGTGGGATTAAAAAGTAAAAAAAAAAATTTGACTTGATATTAGACACTGTAGGCTGCCTTTAATGCTTTTGCCCTGCGAAAAATGATTACTGTTGTTAGGTAAACAGCAGATTAGTTTAATTTTGAGTTTGTCATGACTTTTGGTGCTCTTAGACTAGTCCCCGTGCTCCTCTCATGTATTTCTAAAGAGTAGCATGGAATAGAGAGGGTTTAACCAGGGCAAAGATAACTGAGTTAACTTCTGCACAGTGACAATGCAAACCACAGGGATCAGATCCTGAAGCTCCATAACAAAATTTATAATTTTTAGGGAAAATATTTTGCTTGCTATCTGGAAACCTGGGTGGATAAGTTCTCATCAGTGAGCAGCCAGCATTTTTTGAGAGCCATTATACAGTAAGAGTGGGGAATAATCCCACAGCTCCTCTAAAGTGCCCAAAGATTCCTGATTCTGGTTGTCCTGACCCAGAGCTGTTAGCATCAACCCCCTGCTATATAACAATCTCACTGTTGGAAGAGTGGCTTCAAAGAAAACTCAGAGGTTAACCTCAAAATATAGGGCAGAAGCTGCTTTTGAGTTACGAGTTCAGAAACTTGTATTCATGCAAGAACAATAATGTCTTTCTGGTGGCATTGCTTGGGATCATGAGTTTGCAGGCTAAAGGTACCTGGAACTGGCCAGAGCTTGTGTTGGAGGTTTCTTTGGTCCTTCTTTGCATCGCTAAGTCTGTTGGGTGTTATAGAAGGGTATTTTAGTAAGTATATCCTCAGAATGGGTATCCCCCTGCATAGGGTTAGTTGCTCTGGTGAGTGCAGGGTGCTGGCAGGAGAAATGATGCAGACAAAGATGCTGGCAGGAAGGCAGGGTTGTCTGTGAACTTCCTAATTTCTTTTAGAGAGCGTTTGTGCTCCTGGGTCTCTGGATGGCACAGGGGCTTTCTCCTTGTTTTTAATACTCCCTCACTTTTATACAGTCTGTAGTGATCAATGATAGTCCTCTACATCCTTTCTGTATGTTATTTGTGCACCTCTACTAGTAACATCCCCAATGTGGTGTTCTGTACTCCAAAGCTGAAGAATCCTTACCTATGTAGGCTTGTCTTGAAAACCACTCCATATACCTTCCTTGGCTCTCCTTAAATGTGTTTGTGTTCTTGTATATATTTTTTTGAGATAAGTAAGCAGAATTTAAGAGGCAAGCTCCAGGTGTAGCCAATGATCCGATCTTCCTTTTGCTCTCCACTCCTTTCCCCAAAATGCCTAATCCTCATTTTTCCCTCTTAACCTCCTCCAAGGAAAGGGTTTTCCTTTCTGTGGACTGCCTATTTAGATGCCTGGACCTCTTTCCTGCAGAGGTATAGCTAACTTAAAATCTATCCTTGTGTATTTATGACTCCGGTGATTTTTTTTCCCAAGTGTATTACTTTGTGTTTATTAACATGGGGTATCGCTTGTCATTTTATCTCTGAGTGCAGAGAATCCTTTTGCAGCTTTTTGTGTTTACTTTTAGTTTGGCTGCTGATATCAAAGTTTTGAAGCAGTGAAACTTTTTACCGGGTTTCCCAGGCCATTAGTGAATATATTAAATAGCAGTAATTATTGGAGATTTCTCTTGAAACATAGCTTCCTCTGTGAGAAATGATGACCACTTATTACTGTTGTGGGTTTTTTTCCTAGTCTTCTATGGAAATGTTACAACCTCTTGTTATGTTTCTGTAGAAAGCCTTTGAGAATGTCTAGAAGATCCAGGTATGCTGTAGTGCTTTTATCCACACTGACCAACTCCTTCAGAGGGCTCTAACAAAATTAAAGAGTGCGTGTCAGGAGGATGGGGCCAGCCTTTTTTTCAGTGGTGCACACTGATGGGACAAGAGGTAACAGATGCAGACTTGAATGTAGGAAGTTTCATCTAAACATGAGGAGGAACTTCTTTACTTGGAGAGTGGCAGAGCCCTGGGACAGGCTGCACAGAGAGGTGATGGAGTCTCCATATCTGGAAACATTCAAAGCTCACCTGGACATGTTCCTGTGCAACCTGCTCTGGATGACTCTGCTCTGGCAGGAGGTTGGACTAGATGGTCTCCAAAGGTCCCTTCCAACTCCCTGTCATTCTGTGATTCTGTCTTTGTGAGGCATGGCATTCTTTCATAACAGTTCCTGTTCTTCTTCATGGCTCTTCCTCAACTTACCATTTTTAGCCTTATCTTGAATAATTCTGTTCTTTATTATAGTTTCTGCAACTTCCATCCAGAAACAACTTACTGCTCTATATTTCTGCAAATCTTTTTTTTCTAGGATTGATGGCATATTTGACATCTGCAATGTCTTTGAATGATATATATGTTAGAATTACAGTGCCAATAAGTAGTATTTTCATAGTCTGGTGCTTGAGTTCTGTTAGGATTCTTTGGGGAAGCAGAAATGAGAACTGATGCAGTCCTTGGCTACTGTGCCTTTAAGAATCAAGAATTTTGGAGAACACTCAGTTGCTTTGTGCAGATGATAAAGTGTTGGACTTAGTTCATCCTATAGTCTTACTCTATAATGGCTAGAGGGGCTTTTAAAACAAGATGATTTTTTCCTCAATATACTAGTGCGTTGCAAAAAAACTTTGCAAATGTTGATTTAAAATAAATGATTGTGTATTTGCATATGCAAAATAAAAATGAATTGCATTTTTAATAACAAATATAGTTGAGTAACTGTATTGAAGAAAGTTCTTGTGGCACACACACTCTCTTAATTTTTTCTTTAATACCCCAGCTGTTTTACTATTCCACATTTTTCTTCAAAATACTGAAAGTGGGAAAGCCATGTTTCTACATAAAAGAGGTTGAAAATATTTTTATTCAACTCAAAGGCATTCAGGAGCAAGCAAATTCCATCAAGTGTCTTTGGGCAGTAGATTTCAATTTGTATTTAATATTTGCGTAACTTAAACACTAGCCAGGAGAATTTTTAAGCTTTTTTTTTCNCAAATTCCATCAAGTGTCTTTGGGCAGTAGATTTCAATTTGTATTTAATATTTGCGTAACTTAAACACTAGCCAGGAGAATTTTTAAGCTTTTTTTTAAAAGACTACTCCTCCTGGACTGAGATCTTGTATCTCAAGTTTCAGACTGAAGTAAACTTTTACAGTCGAGTTGTAAAATAGCAGTTTATGAGACAAACTCTGCCAAAACTTTAACTATAACCATGCCAATCTGCCATCATAATAATCCAACAATAATCACGGTCCATTATATTAAATCACTCGCACAGACAAAGGCTGCTAACCTTTCCAAGTGGGGAAAAAATGTTCCTTTCAAATCAGGGATAAATTCCAACTGAGAAGACCAAATGCTCCAGCCTTTAAGTAGTGAATACATTTACTTCTCCCCAGAGCTCAAATAACCCAACATTTGGTAAATGTTTAACAAGGAGAAATTCTCCTTCCCATTTGCCCTTTTCTCATATACACTAGATTAACAAATTTAGTTTAACGAGAAGATCTGTGTTACCCCCTGGTATTCCTCAATTAGATCCTTCCTCCCATTATTGGCGTATCATCCCAATCTATTTGTTTGATAAGAGGACCCAAGGTGATTAGCTCTGTGGCATAAAGAGTGTCTTCCACCAGCCCTACCTTTAAGACAGACAAGTCTCCCATATGTGTGGAAAAAAGTAGTCTTACTCTTTGCTTTTAACATGTGGGTTGGGGTTTTTGGTTTGTGTTTTGTTTTTTTTTTTTTTTGTGTGTTTGTGTGTGGTTTTTTGGCTGTATGGGGGTTTGGGTTTGTTTTTTTGGTGTGGGTTTGGTTTTGTTTTGTTTTTTTTAGGGTATCTACTTTTTGTAGCATTTTACAGAGGCAATTTAAGCAAGCATGGCATGTAACTCTTGACTCCAGTTATGCCTCCCTGCAGCACATCAGGAACTAAATCAAAGCCTCTGCAGGAATTCACAAATCCAGCTTAGAGATCTCATACCTAGTCCTGGATAAATTAACATTGTTGAGGATGGAATAATTGCAGATGCTCCCATGCATTCAGGTAGCAGTGGGTGGCTGTGCCTCTGTTGGCTCTGTGGAGTCACCAATTCCTCTGTTAGCCTTATTTATTTTATTATTATTTTCAGCTGGTTTTTGCTGCATTCAGGCACCCTGGTGGTGTTCCCTGTTGTATTTGGTGAGCTGGCTGGATGACAATACTCTGTTCAGCCTCACCCTGATGAATAGGTTTGCGATTTGTTGTGGGTGTTGGGTTTTGTTGTTGTTTTTTTTTTTTTCCTTCAGTATGCAAAATCACTGGGCTTATGCTGAAGAAGGAATTTGGGGCTCTTCTGTTTTTACCTGAGAATGTGTTAGAAACTTCAGAGCATAAACTTTGTCCCAAGACATTCAAGGAGGTTAATGCCTGCACCGTGCTCAGGGAGGGACAGAGTTAGGATGAGAGGGAACCAAACTCCATATACTAGTGATTTGAAACGTGCTGAGCAGCTGCATTTCATTCCAGAACTAGAGCTTTTACCTATGTTCAACACTCAAAAGGCAGTGGTGACAGCTTGCAAAAGTCTCTAATGCTTTTAACAGTGACTGGTGTCACTGACAAAGTGGCTTCCCATGCCTTAATTGGAGGCAGGACCTTACATCTCTTATTGAAGAGGGTAGAGGGTTCAGTGCATTTTTGTGTGGCTGGGCACAATTGTTGATACCCCCTTGTTTTGTGCCACTCAAAATTTCATTCTGACCCAAAACCTGGAGGATAGTCAGGTAGGAATGGTGTGATGATGCTTGATGTGCTCTTTAGCATGGTGTCATTCTTCTGTGAGCCACCAAATTCCATCACTTCGCCAACACTGAGGGCTCCATGCCTGATAGTGCTTGGTGACTTAAATATCCATGTTAGAAGAGTCCTAGGATCAGCTTGGGATTGTGGTGATGACAGGGGCTATGGTGGTCTGCTTTACCATGGGGTCAAGCCTGCTGTTTAGGTTGGTGGCACCCCAGCTGAGCACTGAGCCACCATTGTTCCATGTGATTTCTCCCCAGTTTCTGACCAGATGACTTTCTGGAAGTGATTTTTTTTTTAAAGTTTTTTTTTCTGGGTGACTTGCTCTTGTCACTTCTTGGACACCTCCGATTTAGATAATAGCAATGTGAGACATTAGTCAGGCTGGCCATTGAAGCTGATGGTGAACATGATAATGTGCTCCTTGTGTGACATGTCACCAAGGGCTTGATGCTGAACCACTCGCTGTAGCAGATAGGGATTGGGCCATCCCCCCTGTGGGAGAGGTCTTATCCCAGGAAAACTCAGCCATGTTGTTCCTTTGGCTTCCCACAGAGTTGTTCACGATTCACCCTCAGGTAAAGCCAGCATCTCACCTGTGTCTCTGGCAATTGCAGCCAAAATGACAAAATGGGGTGGGTTTGGGGTTTTCTTTCAATGGAAAGGAGAGGAACTTGCCTGGGAACTTCGCAAATGTCTTCATTTGAGAGACCCTTTTATGCATAAGCTCCTTAGTGAACACATGGTTTATTTGTAACTGTCTCCCTTAATTCTTGGCAAAGGAATAAATTCTCACTGATTTTTTTTTTTTTTTTTTTCAATCAAACAAAATGATTTTTTAAGGGGCAAGAAGGCACCAGAGGGCTCATTTGGGTAAATAGTACTCTTCATTCTCAAGTTATACGCAGTTGTTCTGCTGTACTGAGACATGAGAAAGCAAAACCATTCAAGTGCTTCAGTAACACCAAGAAAACCAATTCAGTGGGAGGATGGTATAATAGACCTGTGTCACAAGATAATCACTCCTTGTTGCTACACAAATGGGATGGCAGAAATGCGTCCTTGTCATAAATGTGCAATTGCCAATATCTCTGTAGTTTGATCAAAAGATAAACAACCCAGATGATGGAGTAAAAAGCCTGTAAGTGTCTCCTTGTATACATGTGTAATGTTTCCCGTTTTGTTCTACTGTCTTCCCAAGAAGAGGAAAAGGAGCAATTCTAAATACCTGGGAAAAATAACTCTTACAAAAGACATGTGCGTTCATTTAAAGGATTGCAGAAATAAAAAATATTTTGTGTTTGGCACATCATTTTCACTTTTGGGGCCAACACAGAAAAGTGAAGTCAGATCCCTAAAATCCACATTCTAAAGGGTCAGGCATTTTAATATGCTAAAGAGGCTTCTTTTTCCAAATCTGCTTTGCCTGTAGCTCGTCAGCTCAGCAGCTTTCCTGTCTGCTGTTTGATTGGGAGGCTCTTTTAATTTAGATTCCAGCACTACCTGATTCTGCAAAATGTCAGAAAATTCCTGCATGTCCTCAAACTCTGGTATGATCAGTAGGCAATAGAGACTCTTGGGACCTTGCAGAATGTTTTTCATCTAACTGATAATATTGCTAGATAAACTTTTATCTCTTCAAGTTCATGAAGTGACTTCTGGATCTGTTTGTCAAGCAGCAATCCAGCCAGGCTCCTGTTACTTTGTGACTATGCACTTAGCATGCACTGGTGTCTACTGTTTGGTGGGCAGAGCAGAGAACCTAATGAAGGATTGTGGGGTTGAGAACTACCATGCAGGAAAAGACCTGTTCTGCTGGGGTGGGATGATTCATTTACAAAGGTCTTATTTATTCTGTGCTTGTCTCACTGTCTTAGGTTTTTTTAAAAGTCAATTACTCCCATTCCTGTTCCTACAGCCTCTAGTTGATACAGTTAATGAGTACCTTTGGAGTTGTTGATGGCTGTTTCAGGATCAGGTCCAGTTCTGGCTGACTCAGGGCTCCTTGAGGTGTGCTTGGAGCCATGATGTGTGGAAAAAAAGGAAGGTATTACATCTTTCCAGTGCTCTTTGCTCCTTTTGAAGCTCACCAGAGTAAGTGTTGATCTGGTTCAGCAGTGTAAGATTGAGGAGATGCTCAAGGAGTCTGGCAGTGAGCATGTGGACCATCCTACCTTGAGGCTAAATTCCTTGTGGAAGTAGAGGAGGGTCAAAGGGATATGAAGCCCTTACAGTTCCTCCAGAACACAACATTTCATTACCTTACCTAAGAGTGAGCCATGCTGTGACCATGCAGGCTCATTCTAATAATAGCTATGTATTTTGTGCTGTGAAACCAGACCATGCCACCAGGCTTAAAAGGAAAACATCTGCTGTGAAGATGGTCTTATGCTGCCCATGGAAGATGCTGGGATCTCTGGTCATCCAGAAATATTGACAGGAAGCCTTCTGTCTCTGCTCAGAGGTGGCCTAAATGCTCTCCTAGAAAACTGTACTTTGAGAAAATGTGAGAAAGATCTATAGGGAAGTGCAGACTTTCCACCCTCTATGCATCCTATATAAAATGGCTATTTTCCGGTGTCATTTGTAAATGATCCATTCCTTGATGTGCAATTAGACACCAGAGAATTTGGTACAAATTTTGCGTTGCACTGAGGACCATAAAAACATCTAAAACTCTTTTTTTGGTTATAAGAGAGCTAGCTGTCTAGTTTGGTGATTAAGGCTGTCCCATCTTTGCCTGTTTTATTGAATCTGTTTTTAGGTATAGGTTCAAAAATATCTTCTTAACTGCTTCCAAAATGTCAGCAGAAAGCTCTGCTTCATCAGTTACAGGGAACACTTTTGGGGGAGGGAAAGAATCAGAAATTAGTTGTCCTTTGCATTTCTCGTAGCAAACGTGTTCAAACCCAACCACTCTCTCTCTCTGCTCTGCTGTAAAAGTGCCATGGAACTAGTGTATCCTCTCTCCTTCATGCGAGCACGGTCTCTCTTAATTTCAATACAGACCCATGTTTTAGTCTGGGTTTTAGGCTGGGTTTAGGCTACTAGCACCATGTTGCCCTGCAACCTTGTTGACCTCATCATCTTAGGACATCAAAGACAATGGGAAGAACTTCTATGGATATGTCAGGGATAAAGGCAAGACTAGGGAGGCTGTGGGCCCTCTCCAGAAGGTAATGGGAGACCTGGCCACCAGGATATGGATAAGGCTGAGCTACTGAATGACTTTTTTGCCTCAGTCTTCACTGGCAAGGGCTCTAATCGCACTGCCCAAGTCACGGAAGGCAAAACCAGGGGCTTTGGTGAAGTGCCCACAGTAGGAGAAGATCAGGTTTGAGACCATCTGAGGAACCTGAAGGTGCATAAGTCCATGGGACCTGATGAAATCCATTCATGAGTCCTGAGGGAGCCAGCGGACCAAGTTGCCGAGCCACTTTCCATCATGTTTGAGAAATTGTGGCAATCTGGTGAAATTCCTGCAGATTGGAAAAAGGGGAACGTATCCCCAATATTCAAAAAAGGGAAAAAAGGCAACCTAGGAAACCATAGGCCAGTCAGTCTCACCTCTGTGCCTGGCAAGATCATGGAGCAGATCCTCCTGGAATCTCTGCTAAAGCACATGGAAAATAAGGATGTGATTGGTGACAGCCAACATGGCTTCACCAAGGGCAAATCCTGCCTGACAAATCTGATGGCCTTCTATGATACTGCCACAAACTTGGTGGATAAAGGCAGAGCAATGGATGTCATCTTCCTGGACTTATGCAAATAATTTGACACTGTCCCTCATGACGTCCTAGTCTCCAAATTGGAAAGTCATGGGTTCGATGGATGGACCACACAATGGATAAGGAGCTGGCTGGCTGGCCGCACTCAAAGAGTTGTGGTCAACAGCTCAATGTCCAAGTGGTGGCTTGTGATGAGTGGTGTCCCACAAGTGTCAGTACTGGGACCAATACTATTTAACATCTCTGTCAGAGACATGGACAGTGGGAT
>VZRU01012155.1:519564-557669 GCA_013398155.1 Pedionomus torquatus
CTGGAGTACTGCGTCCAGCTCTGGAGTCCTCAACAGAGAAAGGACACAGAACTGTTAGAATGGGTCCAGCAGAGGGCCACGAAGATGATTAGAGGGTTGGAGCACCTCTCTTATGAGGACAGGCTGAGAGAGCTGGGGCTGTTCAGCCTGGAGAAGAGAAGGCTCCAGTGAGACCTTATTGCAGCCTTCCAGTATCTGAAGGGAGCCTACAGGAGAGCAGGAGAGGGACTCTGTCAGGAAGCATAGTGATAGGACAAGGCGTAATGGTTTTATACTAGAAGAGGGAAGATTTAGATTGGATATTATGAAGAAATTCTTTCCTGTGAGGGTGATGAGACACTGGAACAGGTTGCCCAGAGAAGTTGTGAATGCCTTGTACCTGGAGGTGTTTAAGGCTGCATGGGGCTTTGAACAACTTGGTCTAGTGGGAGGCATCCCTGCCCATGGCAGGGGGGTTGGAACTTGATGAACTCTAAGATCCCTTCCAACCTGAACCATTCTATGATTCTGTCTTCTCCCCAGCCGTGGGAAGCAGTGAGAGGCCTGGGCAGCCTGGGGACATGGGATGGAGCTTGGTTCTGTGTGCTGCTTGCAGTGCTTCTCCACAGCTCTGTATTTGGCTACTTGCTTTCTCTCTGATTAAGTAATACACAGGAAATAGATTTTGGTCCAAGTCTGAATCATTGAGCTAATAATTTTAAAAGTGGTGTGTCTTTTTTTTGTTGTGTTGTTTTGGTTTTTTTCATGTGTAGTTTGATGGTTTGGGTTTGATTTTATATTTTTTAAACCCATGATGCACACTTCTTTCTGTGTTCATTTGCCCCTTAAAGGGACACTCAGGAAGCTCATTTGAATTAGGTGTGGGTTCGCAGTAGACACCATGTAGACACCTTTGCGCAGAACAAATGCCTCCTGAAGTTGGCTTGGCTTTGAAAATGGATTTAGTCCACCCTAGGTCTCAGTAAGTGTTTCCTTGCTGAGATTTAATTAGCTAATTAGCTGATTTAACTAATCCTGCTTTAAAATTAATTTGGGTTACTTGCCTTGGCTGACTCCAGAGAGACAGAAGGGCTCATGATAACTAGTGCTATTTGATTCTGGGAGGACACTGCATGTGAAACAGTACTTCTGTAGCATCCCATCTTTTTAGCCTAGGTATTGGGATGGGGACCAAAGAACTGGGGAGTATTCTCTAATCTAGACTTACCACTCATTCAGTCTGTGTGGTTAATTGCCAAAATCATTACCAGAGCCAGGGCTTGCATTTTGGGTACATCTGTCCTTTTGCTTGAGTGGTTGGGGATCTAATTTCAAGTCAAGCCATTAGGTATAGGTAAGGTCTCAAGTTTTCTTTATAAATTGCCAGGCTTAAGTGATGAATGCACAGCTAAATTCTCTGACATCTTTGAAAATTCACGTGCAGTCAAAGTCAAAAGCTATTAATTAATGAATAAATTGGATCTAGCATCAGTGAATCTGTTCATCAGTGAATCTGGTGTTGGATCTCAGCGTATGGCAGGGGAGGAAGAAGTACCTTGGCAAAATAGACATTCCCTTCTTGTGTAGGGTCTGAACTGCAGATTTTGAACCATTCACTTCTTTTGGGAATCCACTGAGAATGGACTGGAAAAGGGTAGATGGAATGCATGTACTTTAATGGAGAAAGAAAAAGAGATTAAACCAGATGAGGCTCCTCTGAGTGCAGAACTAGTTGGTTAATTGTATCCAGAGTATCGTTATCAGCATTCCCCTACCCAATTGGAAGAATGTGATGTGTAATATTCCACAGCTATCTGTTCTGCTTCCAGCTCTGCTCAATGTTCTCATTAATGACTTGCCCAGTGCAAAAGAGAGTATACTTATTAAATTTGCAGACAACATGAAGCCTATAAGGGCCTGCAAATATATGGGAGGACAGGTTTTAGAAAGGTGTATAGAAATTGAAGAAGTGGTCCAGAAATTTAAAAGAAAAAATAAAAAGTAGGGTGTGTGGGTGAAATTCTACTGGGTCTAAGCTCAGAAGTCAACTGCGTGAGTGTAGGCTGTGTAACTGGGCAGGTAACAACACTTTGAAGAAATTCAGTCCTTGTACTAGCAACTTATTAAGCATCTACCTTTCAAGACACCCTATGAACTACACGGCACTGATAAGGTCTTGACTAGTTTTGCTCCTGTTCTTCAAAGGATATGGGTCAGTTGGAAAGAGCCCGGGGTATAACAGTGAGAATAATCAAAGGTCTGGGAAGCATGGCTTATGAGGAGGAATTGGAAAAAAAATAAAGTTCTCTGGTCCACAGAGAGACATTATCTGCAGTTAGACAAAAATATTTTCCAGTACATAAAAGTCTTTTGAAAAAATTACCTGTTTTACAAGTTTGTGTTGCAGCCAAAATCACAGCAGGAAAGTTACAGATTTAGATGCTAGGAAAACATCTCCAGAAATAATAGTAGCAATAAACTAGAGTATATTGCTTGATGAAGCCATGAAGTTCCTGGTTTTGGTGACTGGTAGGAACAGGTTAGGAAAGCATTTATCAGCCAGTGAAATTGATATAATCACCCCTGTCCTGCAGGATGGCTGGGAAAGGATGCATTAGAGGACCTCTTGAGGTATTCTATGGACTTGTGATTTGAAAGCCATCGGTACAGTATCTGAAGGATACTGTTGCTCGAGCAGTTGCTCAAGTAGAAATTTATGCTACTGTTTTAATCTTTGCAGCCAATTACTTTGATTTTATTATTTCTAGGTTCTCTGTGAGCAGTTTGGTGAGCATCAGGACACTGAGAGGAGCTCAGGGTGTACATGTAGATACGTGCTTTCCAAAGGCAGCTCTGTTTTTTATGAAACTTTGTTCCCAATGATATTAAGTTCCCAAGAGGATCTTAGACTAGAACTTGGCAGTATATTTTTCCTGTCAAATTTATGTTGGATTTGGTAAACTGTTTCAGTCAAAAAGCTTTGTTTTGATGGTTTTTTTTGAGCAAAGTGTTCTGCTTCTCTATGATGGATTGACGAAGAATCCTTCCCTAGTCACAAAGGAGATCTACTTGTGCTGTGTGGTTTAGGCATTCTCCCAGCTTTTGACAAAATTGTGCTTTTGAGTCAAGAAGTTGGAGCCATGAATCTGTGTGCCACGGGATATGTATTCTGGCTGATGCTCTGTGACTTTGAGGGGGTCACTGTGTGGTGTCTGCAGCAATCTTTCATTTTTCTGATTTATGAAATAAAATTAGATGACAGTTTAAGAACATACCTTTTTTTTTTCCTATATTAAACACATCTCTAGCACTTATTAGACCTTGTTCTCTTATAGCTTCCCTTCTGCAGCTGTTGTCCTACACAGCCTTCTATTTTCATGTAGAGGTGGGCAGATGGGATGGGAGACCCCAAAATTAGCTTTTCCCCCTGCTCTGATGTGAAGCACCACTGAAACTAGAATCTACTCCATTGCACACACTCAGGAAATGCAACGTAGTGTTTTGAAAAAGAAAGCTGGTGGACAGTTCACCATTGTTTTAAGGTAAATACTAATTTATATTCCTTAGTTTTAACACATTTGAACATCTGAAAACTTGCAAATCACCTGAACTTTCAGTGTCCTTTGAAATATTCTGTTTTCATTTCTTCTTGGCTTTTATGTCTGAAGTGTGGAGGAACAGTCTACTGCTTGGGACAGCAAGAAGTAATAGAAGACTGTTCTTTCTTCTGCATTCTGAAGGTAGTGAGTGAGTTTGGAGCAGTAATTTCAATGGTTCATTGTGCCTGTGTACATGTCTGTATGCCTAAGTAATCATAGTGATTTTCTTTTATACAGTTCTTCAAAGTGCTGGATGCTGGGTTCTGTGGATTTTAGTACAGTCAATAAATGTAGCTCAAGATGCAAAGAAAGGAAAGAAGCGTTTATTTTACAGATGGAGAACTGAATCATACAGAACTAAGAGACTGTCCAAAAATAATACAGAAAACCTGTGGCAGAACATGGATTCAAGTCTGAAGTTTGTGATGTCTCATTCAAATCTCTAATTACACGGCTGCTGTTAACTTTCCAAGTAGTTGTCTTATATGTAATCGTAGCACTTAGACCTTTAAATATTTTGCTATTAAATTAAACCTTTCTTCACTCTACTGGAACATAGAGCTGCAACGCTGGTGTGACTAACTGGAAAATGATGATTTCACACCAAAGCTAGGGAGATGTGGCCAAATGGATATGGGGCAGCCTTGCACCAGCCTGACCCCTTAGGTGTTACAGAGAGAAGTGCCATGTCGCTGCCTTCCCGCACCTTGGTGATGGATCTCACGCTTCTTGCCACAGTGCTTGGTGTGACTGTGGCTGCAGTTATCGTTTGGGGATCCTTTGCTGGAGGCGCAGAGGCCAGCTGTGCTCTTAGAGAGGTGCCATCGTGGGAAGCCGGAGCTGCCACCGGGGTGGCTGTAACAGCGGCACTGCTTATAACATTCTTGGGTGCCTCCTCTTCTTTCCTGCTCTTGCTTCAGTGGCACAGGTCAGATGAAGATTTTTTACTCAGCAATTATTGTTGTGGGTCTTCTTCACCACCCCACCCCTCCCCCCTTCCCCCCATGCTTTCAACCTTAAGAACTTGTTCAAAGATAAATATGTGCTATCTTGGAGGCAGAGGTGGCTGTGAAAGATTGCCTTTCTTCAGATTAGGAAAATGACAAACCCGTTCTGTGACATTCTCTCATCCTCTGGTGACCTGCGTGTGGCACAGGGAGTGTTATACCTCTACCTGAAGCAAAAACAAAGCCAAAAAACATCTAAAACTCTGCAGTTCTTGGGTGGGGTTGGAGTGAACAAGCAGGTGCATACCAATGCAAAATTACCTTGGGTTGTGGTTCCTCTCCAGTTTTGTAAGCGTTAAGCAGTTTTTTTTTAGTAGGAAGCTTCCAAGAAAAAGGGAAGAAGAGTGAAAAATGGCGATTCAGAAGTGTGTGGCTTTTTCTGAAGCAGCCCAGGAGTTGCTCTCTAGCTGCTAGTTCTTGGCAGGTGTTTAAAAGCTGAGTATCTGCTGACTGTCAGGGCCAGTGCTGTCAGTTATCTGTGTTCAGGTTAATGCTTTAGGGAGCTGGCCAGACTCCGGGGGATAACCCACCAAAATAAGAATATCATTGCTCTTTCTTTGGAACAAGGTGTCTCTTACTCCTTCTTTGCAGTGTGGAAAAGTGAGATGCCTCTGTGCAGCTTGGGGACATTCAGATCCTGACCAAAATTTTGTATCCCTGATGGCAAAAAAAACCCAACCCCTGTGGCTCAAATCTAGCAACCTTGACATTAAAAGTGACTGAGAATAATATATGTCTGTACCTTTTTTTTTTTTTCAGAACAGGATGAACTGAACAGATAGACTGAAAAGTGTGGTGAGTAATAAATGTAAACTTGAGCCTTTGGTATGCAGCCTAATCCAGCACAGCACCCAACTTTCCTGACTAATCTGCTTTATGTCAGCATGATGGGGTTTGTTGGGAGTGATGATACCTTTTTGTAGACCAATTAGTTTAGTTGGCTATCTGGTAGTAAGGTTAGACAAGCTTTCAGGCACACAAAGCTTTCTGCAGGCCACCTGAAAGCCTAAAAGAAGGCTTTGCCTTTGCTTTCAGATGACTTGTGGAACCAGAGAGGAGCTCAAAGTTTGCTTGCTCTCTCCATCTTTTCTGCTTGGTCTAATGAAGGATTTAGTCTATCCCATCTACCTGATATTTAGAGGCCACTGTATCCACCCAAGAGTATAACAACTTCTTACTTTTGGGGGGGGGGGTATTCTGTGTTAGCAGCAAACATTTCAAAGCAGGGGTTTGGGGGGTTTAGGTTTTGGGGTACCCAGGTTTGCTTTACTGGCCATTGATGTTTGGCATTGCCTTAAAATCAGAGCCTCTCCTGATGTCCGAATTTGAGTACCCCACAGTAGCTGTCTAAAGTCAGTAACCACTGTCAAAAAGCACAGGTTATGAAGTTAATTCTAATAAATTAAAGCACAAGACTTTAGTTAAACTGCTCTCCTTCTGTGCTGCATACCTTCAATGAAGAGGAAGAAGAAATTAAGTTTCTTGGTGGCTTGCCTGTGTTGTGGGTTAGAAGCGATAATGTCAGATAGCTACCAAATGCTTTACAACAATAACAAAATCTAACAACCAAGTAGAGGAACTGGAATACTCAAACTGGAGCTGAAAAAAAAAAAGTAATGAAAACCACCCTCTCTCATGAATAGTTTTGGTCCTCATTATAGATTAGTAGTTTTGTGAGATGATGTAGAAATGTTCCTTATTATCACAGCTTTATTGCCTACCTCTGTACATCTGTTCCAAAATTCATTTCAAAATGGCCAGACATTTCAATAATCCGGTGTAGCTTGGAATTTTCATATTGTTTCTGGTGCATTAAAATCTGGATGGAAAGCTGGTACTTTTAAATTTACAATTGCACAGACCGTACAACATCTGGGTAGCTTTGCTCTATTGCGTTCCCTGTTCCTTTAAATTTAGACTGAAGTTATGATGTGCATGAAAGGCTAAAGACCTTGTGTGTGGCAGGTGTTATTTCAAGCTGACAAAAAATTCAGTAATATGTTCATTTTACTTTGATATGGCCTTTTACAAAATACATAAAGATCTACTTCAAACCTTGGAAAAATAGTTTTATTTTAAAAACAGACAAATGGAGAATCTTCTGAGCTAGGAGAAATTACCAATCAACATATATATGTGTATTTATATAAAAATGTATCTGTGAGATTGTTCCCTAAAAAGCTATTTATTATTCCTTTAAATTAAGGTTTCCTCCCTTCTCTGGGATGTACTGATGTACTTTCTGGAGGACTGGTGAAGTGAGGTTTTCTTCTGAGAAGGGTAGCACTAAGGCAAATTGCAGGCTTTTAAGTTACATAGATTCCTTATGGGACAAATTATTTGTTATTGCCATGCAGAGAGTCATGCTTTGACTTAAACTGACCTGTGTAGAGGAATCTTTAGCAGAGTGAAACCTCCTTCTTCCAGTGGTCCTCAGTGAGCTTTGCTGCTTTACATGATCTAAGGTATAGTTCATATAAGTATGTTCTGTCCCAACATATCCATAGCATCCTAAATATAGTATATATTAGAAGCCCTCTTTAGTCTCGAGGCTTTGTACTGGTTCTAATTTTAAAAACCAAACAAAAACAAAAAAAACCCAATAACAACTAACAAAAAACCCCAAACATACACACACATACACACACACATACACCCCCCAGACAAAGAAACCCCCCAACCCATAAATATGAAGAAAACCCAGCTGAATATTGTATTCGTCCTCCATGTGTCTGATTGAACCTAAATCTTTGGGAGAAAACTGTTTCTCTCAAATGCGGCACATTTAAATCTGCTTAACAAATCAGTGGGGTTTTCTGTATTGTTTGTGTTTAGCAAGAGAAAAAGGGATTTTGGGGAAAGCTGTGCTTGTGTGTCTGTGAGTGCATCTAACTGAATCCCAACTAATGGTTACTCCCAAATCCTCCAGAGTCCCAGTAGTCTCCATTCTGAGACATCAGAGGAGCACTTCTGGATTAAATACTGATTAAAAGTCTGATCCCAGTTGTGCTAGGCATTGCTTTCCAAGGTGGGTATGGTGCTGTTTAGCCAGAACAGGTCTGATCACACTGAGTTTTCAACCTGACCTTCTCCTCACCCTCTCTTCCTGGTTCCTTGGTCAGAGAGGGAGATTTATGAGCAAGAAGAAAGCATGATGTGTCTATCCCAGCAGCGAGGGAAACCAGAAAAGTTAGTGAGAGAGAAGGGAGGGGTAGAAAAGAGAGAGAATGAGAAGGAAGGGAGGCTGAAAGCAAGTCCTGGTTTCAGACAGAAGCACCTCAGCTTCTGGTCTGTTGTAATTACTGAGCCACTGAAGAAGTAAAATGTTGAGAAATCAACTTTATAAAAAAAATATTCAATGTTTTAAACAGTTTGAAGAGCTTGCATAATTTTAAATGTCTACCATGTACTTTCAGAGCTCTGATCACCTTCAAATTGAAGTGCTCCAATAATTTAAAATTATCGTGCACAGAAAAGGCTCCAACCCCCCATTCCACTTCCAAATGGAAGCAATCTTGAAAAATGTGAAGTGCATCAATAATTTAAATAACGCTCTCTGTCTAGTCCTGCCTGTACTTCCAGGAAGTTCCTACAACTCAAAATTTCAGTCTTTCTTTAAGTTGAAAGAATTTCTGTTTATAGCTTGTGAAGATTATTGTTGTCTACTGTGTTAAAAAGTTTGGGGTTTTTTTAGGTTAAAAACAAGAAGAGTTTTCTCAAGTCATTGGTTACTGGAATTACGGACCTTTGCCCATTAAAAGTATTTCCATTTGTTCCTGTATTTAGTCCAGCCCAAAAGAACAAATTGATGAGTATGGCTGTTATCATTTCCTAACTTACAGCTCTGTGCAGAAAGTGTTTTTTACATTGAATTGTAATTTTATCCACAAGGGCTTTAGACCTTATATAATTAAAATACCTCAATCCTCTTCAAATTAGAAAAGCAAATTGTTACATATCATAAGTAGGTGCTTTTCACTCTAATGACAGTCACTTAGATAATTTATGACATACATTATTTTATATCAAAGTACAATGAAATAGGCATTACCAAAGGTAATCTCAGTAATGTCTGAAAAGGGATCTCAAACCTCAGTGCAACAATGAATGCAGTATTTAAAATGCAAAACCCAAAGACATTATTATGGTTTTGATTTCTTATGCCACGGCTTCTCCTGATCTGTTATATTAGTACAGCAGTACAAAGGGTGTTTTGGATGTATTTTGCTAAGATAACAGACGGGGAAAAATGAAATATAAAGTCAGATTTTATGCAGAAATTGTTATCAAAGGGATGATAAAGTAAAACTGCATAATCGCAGGGAAAAACAATTGACGACGTACAAACTGAAATATATTGAGCTCATGGAATATGCTCATTTCCAGCTTTTAAGCCCTTGCATTATTAAAATGCATAATAAAATAAAATGCTTGGATAATGTATAAACAAATCAGACTAAAGTAGCTTCTTGAACATGATTATGCTCATATTTCTGTATTCTAGATGAAGATTATCCCCTCTCTCTCCCTCACCCCTGCTGCGGTGACTTATTCCAGAGCATTGGGAGTCATGCCTACCCCATCTTTGGAGGTAGATGAGTTCAGACTCAAAACATAGCAGAATGAAGATTGAGA
This sequence comes from Pedionomus torquatus, assembly GCA_013398155.1. Taxonomy (NCBI): domain Eukaryota; kingdom Metazoa; phylum Chordata; class Aves; order Charadriiformes; family Pedionomidae; genus Pedionomus; species Pedionomus torquatus. The sequence continues at coordinate 528,785 of VZRU01012155.1, forward strand.
ACTTCTCAATGGCTGAGAGGAAAAGGCAGCATGTTCTTCATCATGTAGGATGTTCAAAAGTTTTTCTGAGAGTGATCCTCCCAAGGAATCAACTCTCAAAGCATGTTGTTCCCTCATGGCTATGGAATTTGATGGGTTTGTGGTCTGGTGCTTGCTTATTTGAGGCAAAGCCCAAATGTGCTTAGCATTTTGCCTCTCATTTGCGTCAGTGTCTAAATAAAGATTACTACCTCTTTCTACTCCCCACCCCTTTCTTTTCAAGAAGAGCTGTTAATTTTATAACAGAGAAGAGCAATTTAAAGGCTTATATAATTAAGAGCATGGTTTTTTTAATTTCAGAGGGTGCTTTGTTTTCTTTTTTTTTTTTTTTCCCCCCAATGTTCAGCAGCCATAATTGGGGAGGAAATCATAAAGGCTCTTAAATGGCAGCAGTCCAATTTCCAAAGCATCCTCAGCAGTAAGAGCTCCCATCACCCAGAAAATCTGATCACTCTTTTGAGTACAGAAATGGAACCTTGGAGGTTTAAAAACATAATAAATTCATGTTTCATTTTGAATCAAACTCCCTTCCCATGCATGTACTTGAAGCACTGTTTGGAATAAGTACCATTTCCAGAAAAAACACTCTGTCTTGAGGCTGATTTCAGATTTAGCCTGGACAGACTGCGGTTGGTCAGACCTGGCTCCTTGTATCACTCCAGCCTCAGTAAGGAGAATGGGGGCAATGATTTGGTGTGGTATGTGTCCCTTGCAGCTTCACAATTGGAACATCTAAGGGTCTGTCCAGTTCCCTGCTCATCCTACCTCGATGGAGGAATAGAGCACAGCACACTTGCAAAATCTCTTTTTTGCAGCACTGGGATGGGTTCTGAGGGATGCAAAGCTGCAATTAGGGAATTGTGATTAGTGATTAGGGAAATACTTCCACCTGTGTCAGAAGCACCTTCCAGTTTTCAGCAGTCGAGATTTTGACCTGCTGAACTTGATCAATGTTTACCTGTTTGGTTGCTGGAGTGTCACCTTTGGGTCTAGCAAAGCCCTCACTTACAGTAAGCTGGTGTCCACAAACACCTCATCCTGTGCAGTGCTCCTATTGAATATCTAGTAAATATTCAAGGTCCTGAAATGATATTTTGTGGAGGCTTTGAAGCCTTCTGGTTAAGACTGTTCTCTTGTCACCATCGTTGTAGAGCTCAACTTCACCCTTTTCTTTAAGTTGGTGTATTTTATTTTGTATAAACTCTGGCATCAAATTAAAATCCAACTTGATGAGCAACTGTTTGTGCTTCTGGATAAAGAGGGGACAGCAGGGAGGAAAAGGAAGGGGAACTTTCCTGGATGATGGTGGATGATCATGGTGGGCATGGTTAGGGAATTGAGTCTGATCAGTCTCTACATCTACGTGCTGGAGTGGGGCAAAGACACAGGTCCTGTGTGTAGCTCCTCCTGTCTTGCTGTGATCTCTCCTGATGTGGCAACTGGGATTATGCAGTGAAGTTCTTGTGCTGCCACTTTCATGGCTCAGTGGGCAGTGGTGGTGTCACCATGAGACTGAAGACACAGTGCAGGTGTTGCAGCAGTCCTTCTCAATGGAAAGTTTGATCTGAAAACCCTTGAGAGAAAGAGGCACATGTAGTCAGAAGCAGAGTGTTGAATCAGCCCAAAGGTAGAATGTATTAGGCTATTGGCACAGGGAGAAGGTTTTCCTTCCGGGCCTAAGGCTGCTGAAGTGGACTACAATAGTTGCTCAGTGTGCCCCTCAGTGGGTCTGCTGCTGCCGCCTGAGACAGGCCATGGGATTTTCAGCACAGTTGTAAATGTGGCCTTGTGCTTCAAAAAAAAAAAAAAAACCAAACCCCAAAACCTTCAGCAACTGAAATATGTGCAAAGCTTGGAGCTCCTGAATGGCATTGCTCTGCTGGGATCTCCTGACGGCAGCAGCATAGCAAAGAGCCAAGAAGAGAACTCTCTGAAGGGAACACGATGCAAAGACGGAAAGCCATTAGCATATAGAGCTGATGCCTGCACCTTTGGGAGATGTTTTTAATGGCAATGGTGAACTAGTTCAACATGGATTAACTGAATTTTGGGAGGAGGGAGCTGCTATTTTTAACAAGTAAACCAATTTATTTTTTTAATTCTGTGAGTATGGTTCTCTCTTGCTTTCTGTAGACACTACTTGCTGATTTCTGGCTTCCAGGCTTGAAACTATTCTCTCACTTGAGACTAGGAGATTCCAGTCCCATTACCTTTAGTTCTGCAAGGATTTCTGCCATAGAAACTGTGGAGAGGTCGGAATGGTTTTTAACGCAAGAGGAAATATATATGGTAATAACTGAAACGAGAGTTTTTTCTCTGTTTTTACAAAGATGAAAAAGTATAGCAATGAGATCTTGATTTTTAGGATAGTGTTGTGGGATTAAGGTTGAAGGCAGGATAACCAGTGCTTGTCTCAACTATGTGTTGAAGCTGAAGTCAACACCAACCTCATACAACAGTTTCTGGGGAGGAAGAGGTTATTGTTGGTGGGTCTGGAGATCAAGAACTGACTCTCCTCATGCAGAGACACTTGATTAGATGCCCTCTTTCCCCGTGTCTCTGTGTGCTTTCGGTGTGTGTTACCTGTTTTACCAGCGTGGAGTTCCATGATGTCTTCAGAGAGAGCTCTCTATCGTTGCACCAGCCAGGGGCAGAGCTAGTGAGGACATACCTCCATGCTTGGTGGAAATGGTTGGGACTTGGGAGTCATCTGTTCTACGTCTCTTGGCTTGTTATTCATGAATTTATCTGCTCAAAAGTGTATTAATCTGTAATATCCTCATCCTCTAGACAGATAAATAAAATAAGCCAACAAGAGTGGTTTTGAGCAGTGAAGTTTTCTACTTGTAATGTGAGGCATCCCCAAAAGCTTTCTTAGAGTGGGGAATTGCTGTGCACTGCTCTCTGTTGCATCCAGCTGTTGTTGGGTGAGGGAGAGGTCAGGGTTGTCTCAAAGCTTGCTATGAAGCCCATACTGTTTTTGACTTTGTCCCAGCTATATTTGCAAGTACTAGTCCCTGTCTTCCACCCACTGACTAGCTGGATACTTTGGGCTTTGAACTTTCCTAAACAGTCTGTATGATCTTTCCATAAACCAGACATATATCTTTGTTCTCCAGCCATGTTTCATAGAGTGTGTAAAGCAGAAGGAGAGGCAAGGTTTTGCCATTTTATTCTAGCAGTCCCAGTTGCCCTGGCTTTTCTGTCCTGAATGTGCTGAATGAGATGTCCTAAGAGGACCAAAAGCCCTTTTCTCCCATGTTTCTCCAGGCTTGCTACTTCTGAGCTGTACCATGAGAAGTAGAGAAGAGTCAGGTCATAGAGGACCTTCTCATCCTTCTGGTCCAGGTTCTTTTACCACATGTGTGTTGTGGAAACTCCACGACTATTCAGTGGTCCATGCTAGTGCTGAAATCTGTGAAGCAGCAATTCATCAGCCTCAGAACTGGGCTTCACCTCTTTTGCTCCATTGAGCATAGGTTTTGGGGACCAGGCGTGACCCACAGAGCCTGGGAAGGGAGGTGTGCCTCCTGCAGAATGAGACCCTTTAATGGACAGCAAAGGGCTGCACTGATTTCTATGGGGGGTCAACATAGCACTGTTCCCCCCTGACGCACTTGGGTGCCATGCTGCAAGTGATTTTGAGAAGAAATAATACGTGTTCTTGCTTCAACATGATATAAAAATGTCTTATTAGAATGTCTATATTTTATTGAGGTTTGCTTCATATTAGTGTCATAGAAGACCTTGATTTCAATATAACAATATGAAAGTGCACGTGTAATTTCTCTTCTGATCACATTAATGCTAAACCACTGTACATGGTAGTAATGTTAAACTAATGTGACAGAATAATACAAGTATAAAGTAATGTAAAACCATTAATATTATAGAACATTATTCATTTTATGCAAAGGATTCTGAGAGATAATTTGAATAAAATTCCTTGTCTCTTTCTCTGATCTAGTTGAGCTACTTTGATCAAAAGATGATGAGTCTGATCAACAAACTTAATATTAGCTAATTTCCGTACAATGGCTTCTTGTTCTTCCTTTTGCTTATGGCAGATCTCAAACTGAGTTCGCTGCTGTCAGGAACTCTGCTCTCTGCAGTGTCTGGACTTGAGGCACAGAGAGAAGAGATGAGAGACCGGAGATGAAGCAATTTATTGAGCATTGATAACCTGGTCCATTCTGGCATGTGCTTTTCCTCTAGTCCAGTTTAAAGGGCATGTATAACTTTAGCGAATTGGGCTGTAAATGTTTGATGGGGTAAGTTGCTCCTTAAATACAATAACAGAGGAAGTCTCAACCACTAGTGAAAATGACTGGGTACCAAGTATAAAAGCAACATTCTTTCCTGGCAGATTTCATTTTAGCTCAGAGAGATGTAGAGCATTTATTTTAACTCCCTGCAAACTTTAGGTCTCTGATTAAACAAACCAGGAACTGGATGATCTCAAGACATGCGTTTCCCCCATTTAATCAGATTACTGAAGACAGCCAACAAGAACATATAGTATGTGAAAAGCCAGATTTCCAGTGAAATGAAAAGTTGCAGGACTGTGGTTTTAGGAATGGCCTTTCTTTTACGGTGTTTTGTTTAGTGTATTATTTGTCAGATTTTTATAAGAACATTATTGCTTTAAGAAAAAAATTTAAACCCTGAGAAATTACTCTCAGTCTAACGAGTTCTTTTCCACTGACTACAGACATCATTAGGGGATGGCTATAGCCCGAGGCTGTGCATGAACTTTTTCTTCTAACTGTACACTTTATGTATAATTTAGCTTTCTTGCCTAAATTATTCAAGCAAATAGTGAGTGAAAATAATGGAGTTCACTGAAACCTTCCACAGTATTAAAATAAAACAGTTTTTTACGTTGATTTGAATTTTTAAGCTTTTTAATCATGGATTTCAAATGGAATACGCATGTCTCCAGCTCTTCTCTACTTGTCCCCCTGTGCCTTTTTTCAGTAAAAGAAAAGAAGAAAGGAAATGAACTTCAGCAAATATCCCATTAATTAATAAATGTTACTTATGACTACTTGAGATAGAAGTAATGGTAGTTAGGCAAAACCTATAGACATAGGTAATACACTCTGCAAGTATTGAACTGCAGGCTGTGTTAGCTCTTTCACCCCAAATAAGGCCAGTAGCACAGTATGTTTAAATACTGTTGAGTTGTTTTAGGCTGAAAAATACTGATGGGGAACTCTATGCAATAAAGGTAAACTCTGAAAACTAACACAAAAGCTATAATTTTTTTTCCAATAATATTTTTCTGGTTTAGTACTAGTCTTCAAAGAATTATTGCTTTGAAACCTGGGGGCCTGATCCTGTGCTAGGAAATCAGTACAACTCCAGGAAACCCTGCAGATTTCTTCCAGGTGAAGAATCAGCACTTTTGTTTATTGTTGTAGCCAGTGCTCTGCAGTCATGTGCTGCAAATTTCCTTTATAGGTTATTGCCAGTGCTGTTATTAATGTGATAAGTACTATATCTAAGTCTGGATAGATTCAGGAAGTATATGCTGTCAGGAAAAAATGTCCTTTGGACATGAAAGAGACTTAGTGAAATCTGGAAGCAGACCTCTACAGTTCCCTAGCTTGGGTATGTTGTGCTTTTATTCAATGTCTGTTAGAAGTAGCTTAATGACGATTATATATTTCTATATAATATTTATTTATTTATGATTATATATTTATATGATGGGAAAGGAGCCATATCTAGACGCCTGCTATGGTTCAAGATGGGATTTAAATCTGCAATCCCATTGTGGACCAGAATCTTTGTGGCATTCAGACCAGAGTGTCCTTTTGAGAAGCACGACATGAAGCAGAGCTAAGTATAGTTTTACTTGATTTCACCCCCACATAGACACTGACTAATGTCTGTAGTTTGTTGTGGGGTTTGCATTAAACCATAGAAGTCCAAGAAGTCTGCGGTCTCTCTGTGCCTGGTGTGGTATAGGGCAGCTCTGTTCCTGAGCAGTGTGGATCCATATTGCAGAAATTTAATTGTCTGCAGAAATACTGGGTGCACTGGTCAAACAGTGTACCCCCAGTCTGAGTTTTTACACAGGATGCCATTCCAGACCTGGAAAACAGGTTGGATTTAAATTTAAAACAAACAAAAAGCTGTATTTGGTGAGATTTTATTATTTATGAGCTTGACAAAGAAATACCACAGGAGTGGCCATCTTCCATGCTTAGTCAAAGCCCTTCTCAAAAATCACAAAGCAAACCCACAAGCAAGAACAAAGAAAAGTTTGATTAATTTTTTTTCTGAATTATTAATGTGGCATTGTGTGATGTGGTATAAAAGTAAAAGAAGATTGTTCTTGGATTTCATCAGTTCTGATATGCTGCCCCCTGCTCTTTGAGGTTTCAGTCTCAAGAAGTTACATACATTCAAATTAGTTGCCTTTTAATTGGAGTGCCCAGTGGATGGGGACCATTATGAACTATCACATGAGATTACTGTCACACCTGAGCTGTACAGGTCCAGCAAGATGCTGCCGGCCTTAGTGCAGCATTTTTCCTCTGAACCAAGTTGTCCTCATGTCTAAGTGTCCAACTTCTTTGGCATTTTTATTGCAAGTTTTATTGCACAGTGTAGGTAGCAGCAGGCAAAGATCTCTGAGAACCAGTAATAATGGGATTTGTTCTTTGCTAACAACTTTGGAAAGATTCTTCAATAAAGATTCTTACTCTAGATTCTCTGTTGCTACTTTTTTTTTTCTCTTTAATAACTGTTTCTTTAAAGGGGGCAATTGTTTTATGGCAAGAGCTGACTTTTTTAATGTTTTGGGTTTATTTAAAAGCTGCTGTCTTAATTGTAAGGATATTTTGTGTCACTGTTAGGCTCATTGTACATCTCAGCTGTGTGAAATCACTTCTGCACACATATGCATCAGGGCAGTTGCATAAATTAATTAAGCTAAATACTTAAAATTTAATTCCATACAATTCATAGTATGTACAATCTGTGGCTTTGCTGAAGAACTTCATGACATAAAGCAGGGTAATTTTTGCTGTGATGGTTATTGACTGTGAACTTAGAAAAAGAACAGTAGTGCTGTAGAATCTGGAGGATCCCCTCCTGTTTGAATTCTGTTCTTATGACTATGAGGGGTTTGGTGTTGCATAAGAAACTGGTATTCACTTATTATCTTGCACAGTGCATTGGTCTTTTCCCCTCTGGTTAACACAAGAGATGATATGGAATCTTGATGTAGTGATTCAGTGGAAAGTGCCCTTTTTACTTGTCTACACTTACTTGGTTGCTCTTGAGTCTTCAGTACTTGGGGGTGGGGGGGAATTTTCAGCTAAAAGAAGGGAGAATTACAGAATTGGGAAGGATAGTATTCACATAGAAGCATATGAAGTTGAGCTGCTCAATTAATTACCCAGTAAGGTCTGGACTGTGAAATCCTTTGACAGTACAACATCCTTTTCCCACTAAATTCATGTTCACCAAAGCCCTGCTCAACCTCACACAAGAAAATTGTCCTTCCAGAGATGTTGAACATATCATACATCGTCAAGAGCAGCACAGAACTATTTAATTCCCTGTTTGTGTCAGGAGATTAAAATGCTTGGTGAACCCAAAATGATTTCTCATTATATCTTGCATAATAGCAGTTTTCCTTTATACACAAAAATTCTCCTCCTTTTTTTTTTTTTTTTTTTTTTTTTAGATTTGTTTGACTAGCAATAGGTTTCAGATTGGGATTGGTGTTTTGTGGTAATTGATGGATGGATTAATGGCAGAGCTGATGGAGGACCATGGCCCTGTGTCCCCCCACCTCGCCAACACTATAGGACCCTGGCTTATCCTGTCCTTGCAGAAACCTCCAGTGTGGCTCACAGCCAAGGGGTGTTATGAAGATGCATTACTTGGGGAGAGCTCAAGGAGTTCCCCATGAATCATGGAGGGGGCTCATTAAACGCACCCTATTCCCAGATGGTACAACTGCTTCCATGTCTGGCCCCTGACACCTCTTCTCACCTGTGTCTTGGGGAAGTTCTGCCCTTTCTCGTAAATGTTTGGGACCTTTTGCTGGTTTATGGAGCGAGGTACCCAATAGGAGGAAAATCTCCATCTTGCTTCTGTTTTTCTGCATGAGGTCAAGGAGAGCCCCTTTGGAAATACTCCTAAGTCCATCAGTTACTCTTGTGTTTGGTTTTGCTGCAGGCTCCCAGGCTTTGCAAGGGTTCCTGGCTCCTCCATCCAATCTGAGCTGGCTTGCTGCAGAGCTCTCTATCTTCTTGCCTTTTGAACTCATATTCACCTGAAACTTAACCTCTCCCAGTAAGGATGACTTGAGCTGCTTGCTTGTCCTAACAGTCTAATTGACTTTCTCTGTATTACCAGACAGATTTAACTGAATTGCTTTTAAGCATTGACGGCTAATTAGTGACTTTTCTGTTGCTCTGAAAAGGCTTACAAGTCTCATTCCAAACTGGCTGGGAAACAAACAAAATTGGGGCTAGATATTTTTCATAAAATTGCCAGAGAATGAAGGGTTGGCTGCTGCTTAGAGCACTTGCCTCAGACTTGTTGAAGGGAACTGAATGCACATAAATGACCTCACCCATAAACATGTCTCTCCATTTTTTCATGAATGTTTAATTATAGGTGACAAAGGGACAAACCCAACAAAAGAAATTTATGGCAACCCTGCCTGAAGCTTAGTGGGTTAAGATAGTTTTTGCAAGGACGTGGGATCAAAATCCTGCTCTAGCAGAGTCATAGCATGGTTTGAATGTGTGGTCTGGTCCTGGGTGAGTGCTTTAAATCCCCAGACTATTTCATTTCAGAAGAGAAGCCAACATTAATCCCTTCTGTGGATTCGTCCTGCTTCTTTTAAAAAAAAAAAAAAAAAAATAATCCCTGGCTGTATGTGAATGCTCCGTGCTGCTGTTTAGAGGTGTCTTCCAGGAAGTAGGCAAGGAATGTCTTTGAGATCTCAGTGATCTCTTCAAACCAGTGCTCTTCATCTGTGGGTCTGGGAGACTGTAGGAAACCTGCTATACCCCATGAAACTGTTGTAAATGTGTTTTTTAAAGCCATGCATGTGCATTCGTGCACATCCAAATCTGCAAAGAAATGGCAAATGGAGAAAAAACTGAGGGGGAGAAAATTCATCTTTACTTTTATTTGGTTTTATATGAAAGGTTACTTGGACCTTGGATTGCGGAAAGGTTATGCACCATCACTCTAGTCATTGAACTACAAGAATAAACCAGCAGCAGTGGTGTGAAAAATCCAGCCCCCTGGGTCATTTCCTTTTTTCTTCCAAGTGTCTATAACAAAATGTTTTGTTTCAGGTCTAATGGAACATTTCATTTTCAAGCTAAATAAACTTGTGTGGATTTGGTTTGGTTTTGCAAGAAATAAACACTTAAATCTAGGTCAGGTTGATAGAGTTTTTTTTTCCCTTCTCCCCCTGCATTTTCACTTTTCAGAAGTATACTGTTGAGCCTGTTATTCTCTTGAAACTGCACCCTCAAACCTTCTTTGCCCTTAAAATTCTACTTACTTGTCCTTGTAATGCACTTTGTGGTATTACTTTTGAAAGCGGCAATATCAAAACGTGTTTTATTGTGATGTGTTTATTTCAGGATTGTGTGTTTCATGTTCTGTCAGTCCTTATGCTCCTCAACAGGTGCCTTTAAGTACTCCAGAAATGTAAAAACTCAAACAAGTCTGTTTAATTTAGCATTGTGAAAAAAAGGTTTTAGCTTTGTTACGTTTCAGTTGTATAATTTATTTTATTGTGTGGAATTCTGAGAGGGATAAAGCAATGGGTGGATGAAGGAAACAAGAAAAAGAGAGGGAATGCGGCCTTGTTTCAATCCATTGCTCAAAGATGAATACAGAAATGAAGGTTTATGGTCTAAAATATTTCCAGGTGCTTTTCCAAAGGAGGTTATCCTCACTTTCAATTTTTAAAATACAAGATCCATTTAACAGATGTCATGGTCCTGAGGGAGTAGGAAGCTCTGTCTTCTCACACAGACCCTGCACAGTGTAAATGGGCATTACACAAATGACTAGAACTTGCTTTCTAAGTTGGGTCAACCTAAATTTGAGGCGTGGTTTTAGGACAGTGAAAGTAGCCCCACTGGGAAGCCTGCATGGTCATTGCGCTGTTGCTGTAACCACCCAGAGCTACTGATTAGTCAGAAGAGTGTTACAGAGGTCTGGGACTTATCTCAGACTTTTGGCAAACAGGTCAAGCAGTATCAATACCTCCCTAATCTGACAGCCTTCTACAATGGCATGACTGGATGGATAGAAGAGGGGAGGGCAGTGAACGTAGCCTGCCTTGACTTCAGTAAGGCTTTTGACAGTCTCCTACAGCATCCTTATAGATAAGCTTAGGAAGTGTGGATTGGCTGAATGGACAGTGAGGTGGATTGAAAAATGCATGAAAGACAGAACTCAGAGGTTTGTGATCAGTGGCACAGAATCTAGTTGGAGGTCCATAATAAGTGGGGTCCCCCAAGGGTCAGTACTGGGTCCAGTCCTCTTCAATATATTCATCAATGGTCCAGATGAAGGGATGGAATGTATCTTCAACAAGTTTGCTGATGACACAAAACTGTGAGGGGTGGCTGACACACCAGAAGGTTGTGCTGCCATTCAGTGAGACCTGGACAGGCTGGAGAATTGAGCAGAGGTGAACCTGATTAAATTCAACAAGGGCAAGTGTAGGGTGCTGCACCTGGGGAAGGATCACCCTAGGCACCAGTACAGGTTGGGGCTGACCTGCTGGAGAGCACCTCTGTGGAAAAAGACATGAGAGGCCTCATGGACAACACGAAGACCACAAGATGGTAATGTGCACTTGTGGCTAAGAAGGCTAATGGCATCCTGGGATGAATCAAGAAGAATGTGGCCAGTGGGTTAAGGGAGGTCATTCTACCCCTCTGCTCTGCCCTGGTGAGGCTGCATCTGGACTACTGTGTCCAGTTCTGGGCTCCCCAGTATAAAAAGGATGGGGAACTGATGGAGAGGGTACAGCAAAGGGCTACAAAGATGATTAGGCAACTAGAACATCTCTCTGCTGAGGAAAGGTTGAGGGACTTTTTAGTCTGGAGAAGACTCAGGGGCAATTACATATATATATATATATAATGCTTATAAATACTTCAAGGGTGGGTGTCAAGAAGATGAGGCTAGGCTTTTTTCAATAGCGCACAGTGACAGGACAAGAAGTAACAGGCACAAAAACAAGGAGGAACTTTTTTAATGTGAGGGTGGCAGAGCACTGGAACAGGCTGCTCAGGTAAGTGGTGGAGTCTCCATCTCTGGAGACATTCAAAACTCACTTGGTTGCGTTCCTGTGCAACCTGCTCTGGGTGGACCCTCCTCTGGCAGGGGATTGGACTACATGATGTCCAGAGGTCTCTTCCAACCCCATATCATTCCGTGATTCTGTGTGATCAATGAGAAGGGCAGAGGAAAACAAACTCCAAACCAAACACCACCCTAAATCCCCCTAGCATGGTGCACACCTTCCGGTCTTGAAACCTGTTTAGAGGCAATAGTACTTACGCTCAGCTCTTGGAGATGCTCTTCAAGGTCTGACCTCCCAGAATAGCATCTTGGGACAGGACATTGAGAGAAGTGGAGAAATCCTACAGATGTCTCTGATGCAGTGGTGGGACCCTCTTGTCTTGAACCTGATGTTCTTTAAGACCATTTCTTCCCCCTTTAAGTGGTATTTCAAAATAGTGACATTCCTCAGTAGCCATCTTCTTTTTTTTTTTCTTTTCCCCAAGTGAAATACACAACAGATGGTTACAGTGTATACATGTGTTTTTCTTGCAAGAGGAAAGAAAAAAGTGACCAACCTTGCAACTCTATTTTGCATTAACCAAAGAGGTGTAAAATGCTGCCAATCTGAAAGCATTTTTATTTTTCTGGTTTGGCTTCATATGATTGCAAATGACTGGGCAAGGTGCAGAAAGTGAAAAGTCAGGTCCAGATTCACCAAGAAAAGGGTGAACTGGCTGAAACATTGCTTGGATTGAAATTCTCTCCAGCAGCGAAAAATGATCCTGCTCTCTTCCTCTTGCTGCCCTCTTTCACCCTCAGCACATTTCTTTCTGCTAGAGAGCTCTTTGAAGGTACTTTTACAATTTGACTTCTGAACCACTTCGTCTAGCCATTAGTTCTCCATCCCACTAGGGATCTTGTCCATGGCACATGCCACTTTTTTGGCCTGGTGCAGTTTATTTGGCAGGGATGCTGCTAGTCCCTTCCTTCTTCCCCTGTCAGAAATCTGATTTGTGTTGCTAGCTGTTTTCATGATTCCAGTTTATTTTGCTGCAAAGGCTCTTACCTTGGGCATCATGACCCCAATGTGTTGGGTACAGTCTCAAACAACAACAAAACACTGATTCCTGCCCTGAATATCTTCCATTCCACCAGCCCCTTTTCCCAACCTGTAGTAGCAGAGGGGAAAACAGGACAAAAGAAAACTCCACCATGGGATCCTCAAGTTTTTCGTATGTTGACATTTTTTGGCCTGGCAGCCTGCCTTGCTTCACCACATGGCTCTTCAAGAGGTGGCATTTCAATGCTGCGTGTTCCAGAAGGATGAGGAAGGCAGGCAGCAGGGCAGATGGCCCACCCTGGGTCAAGTCCTCAGCCAGGAGAACCTCTGGAGACACAGCCACAGCTGTAGCCAGTTATTTCTTTGATGCTTTCCCTCCTGCTTTGTCATTATGCTTCAGTTTTGAAACCAAGCTTTGTTTCAGCCTGGTAGCCCGTGGCAGTGGACTAGAGAGAGGAGACTTTTACTGAGCTACCATGGCGTTGTGTGCACGGGAAGAAAATGTGTGAAGAATTGAAATGATATGGTTGTACTGGGAGTTTGTTGTGGTGGTAACACTGGCTTGCATCTTCTGGTAGCTAATGGAGCATGGTGGGATGATCTGAAGATAAAATGAGACTGATATGCTGGGACATGACATTTAAAAAGAATGGTGAAATTATATTTCTTATTTTCCTTTGTGCAGAGAGAATGAGTCTTGGCTCTCAGTACCAAGTGTGTGATTGTTGGGTTCTTCCAGTCTGGGACTTGTCTTCAAAATAGAAGCCATGTTGTCCACTCCTCCCTCTTTCCTGGTGATTTAAGGCTGTGAATTGTGCACAAAGCACAGGGCCAGATCCTGAGTCCCCCAGGCTGTGGATCATGGGGAACGCTACCAGGTGCCTCCCCTATTGCAAACCACAACCATAGGGCTGCTGCCTCTGACACTGATGGAGGCAAAGAGCAGCAGGGTGTAGAAAAGCCAGAAAGGTATATTTCAGAGGTGTTACTTCCAGCAAGAGGAAAAATTGGCTCAGCTAAACTCTGATGATATTGGCATTCAAGAGAATATTGTTTTATTGAGGGAAGTGGTGTAGGACAGGTGACAGTTGAGGTCTGTAGATGTGCAGAAAAATCTGTTTTCAACATACCTGTAATCCTAGCAAGGGAACAGAAGTTCATTTATCCTGCTGAAGTTGGGTTGGCATGTGGTTTTTTCCTAACCAAGCTAGTTGGATAAAGTTGTTTAAACGTCATCAGCCAAATAAGCTGGGAGATACTAATTTTTTTTCTGCTCCCTGATTAGCTGTTGGGTAAGTGAACATGTGCGAGCTGAAACGGTGCATGAATAATATCATGCATGACACCTTAAGACTAAAGTACGTCTTTTCACTAAGATGCGTGCCAATGAAACCACATCACACGTAAATGCGTGCTGGTGGGAAACACAAAAGGCATGTCAGCATTGCTGGGACAAAGTGATAAAAAGAAAAATAAGGTGAGTGTGGATATTCCTAGAAATGTCTTTTCCAGTAGTCCTCCATTCTTAATAATCACTGTGGTTTTTATGAGAGTCATTTTGAGCCCTAACTCCTCCCATTGAACAGAGAAGTAATTACGTGTGTAGATATCCTTAATTTGGCTTTGTGTAAATTAAAGTTGGATGCCAGCTTAACTTATATGCTGTCTTTCCCTAAATGCTTTTATAGCTTGGTTTCTTTTTGAGGATCAGAAATGAGAGCATCCACCAAATATGATAAGAAAGAGAATGTTGCTGGTTTTGGCTGATTGCACTTTTTTGTGTATAATGAAGAGCTTGCTTCTTCTGAGCAGGGAGAGGATTTAATGAATCACAAAAGTACATAATTTATTGCAGAGTGTATTCCACACATATTTCAGAGCAAATTCCATGGAAAATGTATGTGAGTTGTATTTCTATGAATCAGACTCTCAGAATATTTCCTTAGAAACAGCTTGTCCTAAATTTTTATAAAGGAGCTGCAGCATTTATAGTACACCATTGAATTAACATTTTGTGGTTAAAAATGCAGCCCAAGAAATTAAAATTATATTTGAAACATAAATCCTGCGTGCTAACAACTATCGTTATAAAAGCCAGCCAGAATCAACAGACATAGCTTGTTTTCTGCAAGGCTCTTTCTGGAGACCAGTTCTCAAAAAACATCTGTGCAAATGCAAGGAGAAAGGGGCTGGGGTGGGGGGGAGGGGACGGGGAAATCCCCAACAGAAATAGAAGCCATCAGTGGTTAGATGTGTTATAAATACATTATTACTTCATTGTAATAGCACATAGGCGTTGGAAGGACCAAGGGTGACTTCACTGGCTGTCGGACCTCGAGTTATTCCTGTGGACTGAATGCCCCCACCCCAGCAACATTTCCCTCCCCCAGGTAACGTGGAGGGACATAGGAGACTTTGGGTTGGATTCACATCAGACTCAGCAACAAGGGGGTTTGAGAGCTTTTGTTACCCTGGTTCCCAACTAAATGTACAGAAATCTTTAAATTACTTGTTCCCATCAATGACTCTTCCACCTCAATCTCAACTTGAGTAATAAGTGCTTTTACAAAGCCTGTCTTGGCAAAACAAAATCCTGTTCTTGCTGCTGAATGTTGGCTAATGATTTCAGGGAGTCATCTTCAGGCAAAATTCTTCCTAAAAGGCCAGGGCATCAGTCCTCTTTAAAATCAACACATACGTAGTTTTGGATGCTCTAAATCATTAGCTGCTGCAGAAAATGCTGGCCAATTTTTCTTTTTTCTTTTTTTTTGGTCTTATTAAAACACATTTTTGAGTTATGAGGAAAAGCTAGCTCAGCCTTCTGCTGGAAGGATTTTGTGCAGAAGACAGAATATTTTGCAATGAAGGAAAACAGAACAAACTGCAGCAAACTGTATAGGTGTAGACTATGTATTGATGTTGTGTTGTATTACTGCTTAGCAGACAACTATGGACAAATTTGTGTGATCTGAAGCTCTGTGCAAGCGTAGACTTGTGGACCACCACCAGTTTTCAATCGAAACTGATAAGAGGAAAAAGGGTTCAATATGTCAAGACTATAGCTGCAAGCATGAAGTTAATTGTGCTAATGGAGGATTTTTTTTCATGCTTTGGTGATGGTTTTAGACTCTTCCTCTGGGTTTATGGGAGGTAGGGTGCAGGTGACATTGTGAGAACAGAGGGAGATTTGAGACAGTAAGGTGCTAGTTTTAGTGGGAGCCACCAAGTTGCTTAGTAGATGAACGCCTTCAGCGAGGGCACTGCTGGAATTCCCATCCTTCTCCGTTACTCCTGCAGCTATTCCTGATGGCTGCAGCCCCAGGCTGTCTCCTTCAAAACCAAGCGAGTGATCTGAAGGGTGAGTGCCCTAAAACTAAAGAACATAAATGACCAAACACAGCTAGTAGGTACTTTGATTTTCATGCCTTCGTTTGTGATTGTCACAGCTGGGTCCCCATGCCTGTCATGTCTTCTGTGTTCCTCAGAAATGCTCTATGCCAGCTGCACACCATTTCCACTGAAACAAATCCAAAAACCCCCAAGATATTTCAAAAGCCTCTAGAATATTATGTATTTAAAACCAGTTGTCTCCCTTAAGGCCTTCCTCCTTGGCCACCTAAGTATATAGGGCTGCAGGGTCTAAATCCAAACTGCATACAGCATCCTTTGGGATGTGAGGTGAGCCAAACTCAGGCTCTTTGTATTTCTGCAGCCACTTGAGGCCAACAAAATGTACCTCACTTGGCTTTCTACTTTGCCTTACTGTGTAACTCAGACCTTTGGTGGTGAGCCTGTTTTATCCAGCAGTATTTTATGAATATAATTTACGAACATAAGCGGAAAATAAGCTACCAGAAATAATCAGAAAACTTACTTTTTCTAAATCAGAAATAAAATAGGTTCTTTTCTTAGAGGAGGCACAAAACTGATGTCGTGGTGGGTACTGATCTGAGTTTAAATCTACACTCTCCCAGAGGAGCCCAGAAACATCTGTTTAAGTTGTCTTGTGGGTAACGTGGCAGGGAATGTTCCCTGTGCACCTTTCTTTAACTGAGGAGGGAAGTTATCAAAGCTGCTGAGAATTGTCGTAGAACCATAGAATGGTTTGAATTGGAAAGGACCTTAAAGATTATTGAGTCCCAACCCCCTTGTCATGGCCTGGGACAGCTCCCACTAGACCAGGTTGCTTGAAGTCCCATCCAGCCTGGCCTTGAACAGCTCCAGGGATGGGACATCCACAGCTTCTCTGGGCAACCTGGGCCAGGGTCTCACCACCTTCACAACAAAGAATTTCTTCCTAATGTCTAATCTAAGTCTCCCCTCTTCCAGTTTAAAACCATTCCCCTTCATCCCATGGTTCTTCTCCCTGATCAAGAGTCCCTTCCCAGCTTTCCTGGAGCCCCTTTAGGGACTAGAAGGGGTCTGAGGTCTCCCTAGAACTTTCTCTTCTCCAGGCTGAACACCTCCAACTCTCTCAGCCTGTCCTCACAGCAGAGAGACTCCAGCCCTTGGAGAATCTCTGTGGCTTCCTCTGACTCTGCTCAAACAGGTCCGTGTCCTTCCTGTGCTGAGGACTCTAGAGCTGGAGGCAGCACTGCAGGTGAGACCTCATCAGGCTGGAGTAGAGGGGTGGAATTACTTCCCTCAACCTGATGTTCACCTCCTTCCCTACTTCTGCTCTTGTCTCTCCTTTCTCAGTATTACATACCCCCATGACATAAGATATATTTGCAGAGGGTTGTGACCGTGGCAGAACAGTGAGCTTGTGCTGGCCCATAAGCTACAATGCTGGGCAACGCTTGTACCAGTACAGATCCTGCTCAAGAGTGTAGCTCCAGCCCTGCCAATGCTTTACATATTAAGCACACTAGATAAGTGTTTGTTTGCCAGCTCAGAGGCTGTAGCAATATGTCTTTATTCCAGAGATGGTTTTTTTTCACAGCTCAGTAAAGCTATTACACTTGAATATGGAGAAAAAAAAAGGAATCGCAGCGCATTTTCAAAATTTTATTGCCTGTTTTTTTGGTTTTTTTGTTTGTTTGTTTGTTTGTTTTGTTTGTTTTTTTGTTTTTTGGGGGGGTTTTTTTGTTTGTTTTTTTTGATGCATATGTCCCTGTTAAGTAGGTGTTGCTATCAGTGCAGTCAAATCTCATTTTGCTATTGGATAATTACATCGTGGCCAAATAAAAAAATAGTATTATATATTCACTGGGTTTGGAAAGGATTATGCTGTCGTAAACAGGCTCAGCAGGAGTTTCAACCAGGGCTTAATGTGCAGTAATATGCTTGAGATGTCTACCTCTGGTTTCCTTATGTGGGGATGATGGTCCCAGCTTGTGTGGCTCTGGGAGATCAGCTGATAGCAACTACATGTTCCCAGCTCTACATCCTGCTCTTTAAGGTGCTTGTTGCTAATTTAAGCACAAACCAGCAAGTTCAACAGAATCACTCAGATACGGCAGGTAACATCTGTGAGCAATTGTTCAGGGGATGAAGAAAAAACCTAGACCCTTGTTTCTGAAACATCTGTTGATTTACATGGAACTCAGTTAATTTTATTTTTGAGTGTCATACAAACTTAAGAGAGATATTATGCAAAAACACCTATACTTAAAGAAAACAACAAATGAATACCCCTCCCTGTTTGAACAATACCTAACATCACTAGCATTGGAAAAGGGAGGGTTATTTTAGTTTTTGCTGACCACCTCTACCTGCTGGTACTATGGCCTTTCCCTCCTCCTGCAAAAGGAGGACTAGCCATCCAGCTTTCCCAGCACAACTGTACAGACTCATGCCACTGCACACTTCGGGGCCATCTGCAGACATCTGGTAGACATAACTGGACTCATCTGTCTGGTTGGATCTTTCACTAGACATTTCAGATCAGTTTTTCAAAGCACCCTGTGAAAGATTTTCATACTGAAAAGGGGAATAGAGTTTCTGAAGGGGCAGATCCTTCCCTCTGTTGCCTCCTCCTTCTCCTGCTAAAGTCGATGATAATAAAGCTGGCAGCAGTTTTGGCTGGGAAAGGGTTACGCTGAAGTCCCAAAGCCCTTTGAAAACCTCCCACTTGAGTTTCACCCCGTTGCTATTAGGGTTTGGGGCTGAATAGTCCTCTGGATGTCTGCAGGAGCTTTGCTTTTAACATCAGTTCAAGCCAAAGAGCTGGGATTTTTTCCAAGGCGTTTCACACTTTCTTTTGAGGTTGGGGCCAAAGTTTAGATGTTTCAATACCCGGCAAACAGGCCCCCAAACCCTTCCCTGGAGCTGCACTAATTCAGTAGGAGACATGGCCTAAGTAATCCATGTTAATGATGTGCCTATTTAAACCATGTTGCCTGATAGGAGATGTCTGGTATTTATTAACCCGTATACCAATTACACTCTGAAGATGGGAAAAAGCTACTTTTCAAGAATACAGGCTATAAAAGATACACAGGGAAAAAAAAAAAAGAAAAAAAAAAAAGTGTTAGGATAATTTTCTTCATCTCTGTTTCCAGACAGGGGAAAAAATCCTGGAATGCTACTTGGCAAATCTGAGGCACCAGACATTAAAGATTGCCTACTGTAAACAAGTTAATAGAAGCTATGTCATCCCTCCCCATTGCCTCCATATGCAGCCCTTTATTTATGTTTCCTAGGAAAAGAGGTCTCCCTCTTGGTGCAGATAAAAGCCTGGTTTTGAAAAGGGGACAGATCCTTGTGAAGGTGGAGAGCGGAGTGGTCCTGTAGACCTCCCTGGACTGAGGTCAACTGCCTCAGCAGAAGCTGTGCCCAATGATCTAACACGAGGAGCTAAAGGGTGGAGAAGGTGAAAAAAGGGGGTGTTGCTGCTGAGCCTTTTACATCTGTTTTGTTTACTCATGAAAGCTCGTTATTGCTCTTCTGGCTCAAATAATCAGACTTGGATGGATGGCTTGGAGTGCACATGCAAAGCTCCTGCAGCCAGCAGTGAGCCATAATCAGAAGGCTGTGCTGCCTTGCGGTCAGGGATCTGAATTTTCCCTTCCCTTGGAATGCAGCTTCCCTGGCTTCCTCTGAGGGAAATGTTTGCTCCCAGCTCCCACCCTCTCTCCTCTGGCACCTCGGAGCTGAAGCACTTGATGACTCTCCTAGAAGAAACTGAGAGACCTGCAAGAGAACCTGGGGTTGAGGTCTTTAATTTATTCATTTATTTTTATAAAAACGAGGGGAAATTTGGAAGGGACGCAATATTATTTTAAGTTTGGCTGTATTTAAACTCTCAGATTCTTACCAAATTGTTACCTGGTGTATGTTAGCAAGTTGCCAGGGATTTCAGAGTGGCGATGTTGATGTACACCTTCTGAGGAGCTGAGATGTATGTTATTAAAAATTCCCCTTTTTGCATAACTTCAGTTGTAAACTGCTGTGGTCAGTGTTTGCTTGCTTGGTACAACCAAACTTCAGATATGCTAAAGTAAGGCTGGATCCTCTGATAATAAAATATTGATTTGGAACTTTGAAGGGGGAGTATGAGGCTGGTGGCTGGGACGGGAGGAGTTGGAGTGAATGAAATGAAAATGAAATGAAAAAATCCATTTTTTTCAGTACAAGCTGTCTCAATAGCAGTGAAAAGAGCTGAATCAAACTCCCCATCTTTGGGGGTTTTTTTGTTTTTTTTTCCTTCTCCATCAGTAGGGACATATTTCATGAAGTCCCCATTGAGGTCAGATACGCTAAGCCAATTTGCATACTTGGAAGAGGTCCCCTCTATAGAGGACTACAGTGAATACCTCTGGCATTTCATATTTAAGTTCTAAATATAAATGCAGCGTAGGAGGAGTTTGTCTGTGAAGCTGTACTTATTACTTGCTTTCTCGCTATCTAGACTTCTTAATGACATGATTTTCTATGCTAGGGAAGTTCTGATTATAATATAGGCATCAATGTGCATGTTGTGCCCCCTTGTTAATTGAAAGGCTGAATATTTAATGCAGGGAGGGTGTGCATTTATTTACTAAATGCACAAGGAAGGCTGCAAATCACAAGCACAAATAGCCCATAGATACGCAGGCCAAGACCTGCATTTCCACTGCTCTGGGTAAAGACAAGAACTTCTGGACCGCTAGGACAATTTGGTGTATCGGCCTGGCACAGAGCGACGTGCCATTAAAAAACAATTCCATAGTGCAGATCCATTTGAATACCAAGTGATTTTATAAAGCCTGCCCTGTGTGTTTGGAATGCACGTTTGCTGTTATGAATAACAGGAATTGTTTGGCTTGGCCTGCCTTTGTGCCGATGCCAGCTGGCACGGAGCAGGGCTGTGACACATGACACTACAGCTGTGTCCACATGTTTCTGCCTTGCAGGATCCACTTATATAATTTACTTTTTTGATCCACAGTCTGAACTATTGAAGTGAGTATAATTTGCTTTTTTTGATCCAGAGTTGAACTATTTTAAGTGAGTTCATCAAATTACACATGCCAGTCACTTCTATGAGAATACTTATTTTGCTATTGTCCAAAAAAAAAAAGAAAAAAGTAATCATTTGTCACTTATGGCAACACAGCAACTTTAGGAAACAGATACACCTCTCATTAAGCAAGTATTTATTCCCCTTGATGCACATAATTGCAAAGCATTAACTCAGTATTTAAACAAATGAGCTGTTAAAAGAGTAACCAATGATGACCTTACTGTAACTGATGGACCAGACCATGGTGTTGTTTAGGTTTTCCTGTACATCATTGGGATCTTCTTATTTGCCATCACAGTTGGGTTTGTGATTGGGCAATGGTGACCTGCTAACTCCAAATTAGTAAGACTTTTTTCAGCCTGTTGCAGGAACACTTCTTATGGTGTACTGTATTTAAGCTTAGTAAACTTAGAGAAATATAACTGATATTGAACTTAACATTAACTGAACATCATCCTCTAAAAATCTTGTTAAAGAAAACACACCAGCTCAGCTCCAGATATTCAAGACCAAGGCAGGAAATACAAAGAAAATATACAACTTTTTCCAGCTTGCTGGTAAAGGAGAAATAACATGGCACTAATACAGACAACATTTTCATGTAAGCCTATTTTATTTTATTTACCTCTTCAATCAGAGTGAAATTGGAGAGGGCATGGATTTAGCTTTTTCCTCTGAATTTGGGTAATACTACCCAAGCATTTTATTCCCAGCACACACTGAACTGCGCCGCGATATGTGCTGTCTTGCCTTAATTCAGTGCAGCTTTTCCAATGTCAGGTCTTGTACAGACCAAAGCGGCTGTGCATTATCTGCCGTATGGTACTGGTAGAGCAACGCGCCGTGTTACAGAGCCAGGGTCACAAGTTCACAGTAGAAATGATTCATGTAGCCTGAAGGAGGGAGCCTAAATTGCATACGTGAGACCCAAGAGGAGAATGGGGGCCAACGCTGGTGGGAGACCCCATCCCAGGCTTACCCCTGCCAGCTCTTGCAGAAAGGGCACAGAAGGTACGGAGAGGGACAGCAGGCACCTCTGATGCCTCACATTCATGTGGTGACCTGAGCTGTGAGAGATATATATATTATTTTTATATATATATATATATGCAAGGGAAAAGCTGACCTAAGTTTGAACACAGTTCACAGAGTGCTGTGGTGAGAGCTGAGACGTGCCTGACAACTGAATATTAAATTCTGTTAGCACTTGGAGTTATTGGGCAGCAAAGAGCTTTAAAGAAACCAAAGCAATTGAGGTTTAACAACAACAAGAAAAAGAGAAAGCAGAACTTTAAAAATCTGAGTGTTTTCTCAAGGCACTCAGTAAGTATTATGTTCTTGGTCAATAACATTACCTTTATGATCATATTGACATTGTGTGCAGAAATGGATGTGGCATGGCCAATTGATATTTAATGTCAAATCACAATAAAACAGTCAGAAATTATTCACCTGAAATGAAATAACACTTTAATTAAGCATTCCATGGGATAGCTGTAACAAATAAATTATTGACATATAATGTACCGCCTTCCAGGTAAAGCTTGTGCTATAAGAAAGCAAATTTGGACCTGGAGCCGATGATCCATATTTCACTCATCTGATTGTACCGAGGTATGGCAGCACATATAATCAGAACCAGTTGCCCTGGAGGCTGAAAGGGAGCCTTTCCATTTTAATGACCCATGAGTTACTGCATGTGTTGAATTTGGGGCAAGACTTGGAAGAATGTGCTTAATGACAAAGTTGTGTGTTAGGTGTGGTCTTTTTTTGTTTGTTTTTAGGGTTTTTTTTTTCTTACAGAGAGACAACCCTCAAAAAATTTAGTGGTTTAATTTCTGGGGCTTCTCCTGCTCTCTGGATTTCTGGTGCCCGCAGCATGAGTCTGGAAATCTCACAGATTTTTTTTTTTTTTTCCAAGTGGGTTTTGGTGCTTCCTGCACCCAGTCAGACTGGGGAGCAGAAACCAAGGCCCCACTTGGTTGGGAATTAGAGGCCATTGGGGTACATGCCTTGTCTGAGTGGGAAAAGAAAGCGAAAACTAGGAATTGTGTATCTGTGTAAACAGAGGCATCAACAGATTTTTTTCCAAGTTGCTAAAAGTTTTCTCTGAGCTTTAAGATGGCTTTTGTTTTGTTTTCTTGTTTCCTTCTTGTTTTCCTAAGTGGGTCAGTGTAATCAAGTTGTAATACAGTAAAAGACATACTCATTATTGTTAATGTTATTGAGACTTTTGATAGCCAATTTCATCAGACAAACATAATCAGTGTTTGTTTTCTTTTAGGATGAATATTTATATGTAACTTTGTGTTTAAAAACCCCATGTTTTACTGGGGCGTGGGAGAAATGACTGGTATCAAGGCTTGGTAAGAGCCTGAGGAATAATTCACGCTCTGTATCTTGTTCTGCAAGTTTTAAGTTGGGGAGGAATAACTAGGCTGTGAGACACAACTCCAAGTAATTAAGTTTGCATTTTTAGGTATTGGACAACTCCCTTGTCTTCATTTATACACAAAGTAAAATTGCAAGGTGGCTTGATATCTCCATGAAGACCATGAAACTCCTGCAGTGTTCATCTCAGAAGGCTGTATTTTTCTTTGCTCACTTTGGGTTTAGAATTTCAAAAAAATGAAGGTGAGAGTTAGATTGCGTGAAATACATACAAACACTCGTACAGGTGTGCTGTTTTCAAAGGGCTCAATCCCAACCCAGGCAAATAAATGCAGCTGCTTGTGCTTTGAATCAGACCCTTAATATCTTAGGGCATTCCTGACTCAAGTGGTGCTGTTTATACCTGAGAACTGTCACTCTAAGTAGCTATGAATGTCAGATTTGCCTGTGGAAACAGAGTTGATGCATCTAATAAATAACAGTGTGCCATAGGGAATGGCTGTATCTTGTCAGATGAATTGCATCAAAAACAGTGAGAATTACTGTTTTCAAGATGCATTGCATGACCACACAGAAATTTCCAAGTGACAAAAGCACTGAATGATTTTTTGTTACAACACTTTCAGTTTCAGGGATAAAAAAGATCATTTGTCTGGATGTGTATGGAATATTGATGAAAGGTTTTGTAATCTCTCATCAGTTTAGGAAGTTTTCATCATCATGTTCTTTATCACCCTGTCTGGGTCTTGATTGTTTCATGCCAACTTCGAGAATTGTAAGGGAGTTACGTGTGTACTCCATGGTGAGAAAAGCAGAGACAAACTCTGGGAGTAATTGAGCAGAGGAATATTGCCTCTTCTTTGTCCTGGGGAATAGAATATTCCATTAGTTCAAGATAAGGGGTTTTCCCTAGTTTTTCTTCTTATACTAGCTTGGTAGAAAAAATCTTAGGTATTTCTACATCTTGTGGAACCACTTTTTTCAATTGTTTCTTAATTTGCTAGTTGTCTTCACTCTTTGTGGAAACATCTCCGTAATCCATTGACAGCATCTGATTGTTTTTTTTCCAGGATGAAATGATGGATAATGATTTACTTTTTTCTTCCCCTCACCCGGTAATGGGAATTTAAATCTACAGTTTGAGCATCCTCAGCTAATTTGTTGATGAAAATTCAAACCACTTTTCCCTTTTTAATCAAAGTCATCTTGCGGTACTGCAGATATAAACTCTTCTTTCACTGTTCTTACCATAAAGTGACAGGCAAACGAGTTAGAGGGATTTGGTGAAGCTTGAAATATTTAGGGAACTGTAACTTGTAATTATCTGACTTCATATATGCCTGATATGACCTATTTATTGGGAAGGTGAATTTTCTTGTGGACAAAGTTTGAATTTTGAATCAAAATATGGCTCAGAAGGAAGAAAAGATTGAGAGTGGGCTAAGCCGTTGGTTGTCCATTTACTATCAGTGTTTGTGACTTTGGGACATTTTTTTCTTTCTCCTGTCCAAGTTGTCGTTTAAAGAGCTCATATTAAGTGTGTATGTGTATGTAAACCTCAGTCTCTGGTGTGATGGCAATAAGATCTGTAACGATGGACTTAGAGCCACACAGTTTTGTCAGGAGGGACCAGAATCTATGTCCAATACAAGTTACTGCCAGCGTAGTTGGGGTTTGGAAGACACTCTACAATAAGTTCAGGAGAGACAAAGTGGTCTGACCATAACAACTGGTGGAAATGCTTTTATAAAAACTAGACATAGCATTGAAAAGAGAAGAATTAGTCATTGAAGTTTAATGTCCCCGTCCACGACCGAAGTGCTAGACTTGAATTTAAAGCAGCCTTGAGTGATACTGTCTTAATCTCTCACACAGGATGAGAGCATTTGGTTGAATACTGGACAGTGAGGAAATGGGATGTTTTACCTTTGCTGTCTAAGAATCACAGTAATAAAATAACAGCCTAAATGCTGTGGGACAAGACACAACAGCTACTTGCAAAACAATCAATCTTTACAAAATTAAATGTAAAGAAAAACAGGCTAAGCCTTTTTTTTTTTTTTTTTAATTGCTGTGCCTTTGAAATTAGAAGTATTTAATAAAAAGTCTAACATTTTAAAAAGAAAAAAAAACAATTGGTCTATTCCCTCCCCAGAAGACATTTGCCATCTAAACAGAAGGTTTTGACAGAAGCATTTCAATCAGCACTACAGAAAGTTTTCAGAAATATTTGGTTGCCCTTTGAGCAATTTTTCTGGACAAATTTGTTTGAAGACATTATGGTTGATAGTTTAGGTGAGCACTAAATAACTGTGGCTTTCCATTTTAGTAAATAAACATGATACAACGTGTTTTCCAATTAAATTTCTATTTGCAGTGGTTACCATTTTAGAAGCCACATCTGCCAACTGTTACCATACTGTGGTATCTGAGGTACCACACTTATTTCCTATTCTGAGGGCAGAGCAGACTATGTTATCCCATATAACTTTGAGGCAAATGTTGATTAATGTTGACTTTTTAATGGTAACCACTGTGATTTTTTTTTTATTCCTATAATTCATGGTATTATACATAATAATAATATGAATATCACTGAATTATTTATACAGTTATGTTGGTAAATAATCATGAGGTAATAACAGTGAGTTATTTCTATATTTACACCAATAAATGATGTTGAGGAAGTGAAATCATTTAAGGTAGGCTCAGTCTCTTGCTAGCCTGCACCAATTAAAAGATGTTTGCAAACAGATTTTCATGCCAAAAGGATAGAGCTGCATTGGGGAGTGTTTAGAGTGCGAAAGAGGTTATCAAGGAGAAGCAATGCCCCAGTATGATGGAGTAGCTGCAGTTGCTGCACCATGCTTAGATGTGTCCATGGAACCAAGACACAGGAGTGTGTTTACTGCTACCTGGCATTGCTGAGACTCATACCAGGATGAGCAGTTGCGGTTTCTGCTTCTGAGAAGGATATTGAGGTGTGAGATTCCACCAAGTAGCTGTAGGAATCTCCTGAAGGTGATAGGGATGAAGAACCTCCTCTGCTCAGCTTTGCCAGAAGGACTATTGGGAGGTGGCTTGACTTTGAAGAAGATCTCAGGGGAAGGAAGTACCAAGCAATACAAAATCGTTTGATTTGGTAGATAAATGATGCAAAACTAAACTGCCATCAAGAAACTGAAAAGAGACAATTTTAAATCAGGAATATAAGTGCTCCTGGAATAAATAACTGCTCAAACAAACTGCCAATGCAAGAGGTATTTTTTTTCTTCAAATAAAGACAGAAGGCTGTTTCTAAGAAAAAAAGCTTTGAACTGTGGGTAAATAAAAAGACAATAAACTCACCTGCTTGGAGTTTTCTGCATTAAAAATGTATGCCTAAATTAGCAGTGACTAAATTCTGTTTTTTCTGCATTTATCTGTAGCCACGCATGTGATTTGGGCTGAACACAATTAGCAGAGTTTACTGCAAGGGTAACTTCATCCCTGGCATTTCATGGCCTGCAATAAACAGTTCAGCCTGGATCAAGTCATGTTTCCTCCAAACTTAAATTACACAGGACTGGAACATGTGAGTGGTGTGTATTGCAGGAGGTGTGGAGCATGGGATGGAGATGAGGAGGGTCTGGGATCCATTTCCAGGCCTGCCACCAACTGGCTGTCTTCAGGCTATTCTTCAGATGTCAGTTCCTTCTTTCCCACTTATAAAATTGGTGTAATGATATTTACCTCATTTAGGAAGCATGTCGTGATCTTCAGCTAAAAATTTCAAGGGCTATTACTATTTATTGTTGTGTTGCATTTTTGACTGAATTTGCTCAGAGTTATTTCTTGGCACTTCTGCAAATTCTCCTGGTTTCTGTTCTGAAGGATTTCACAAGCTTGTGGACAGGAGCTGATTTTCTCATTCTCTAGTTCAAAAGAGGGGAGGGCCCCCTTTTGGATCTGAGAAGAAGGTGAAAAATGTGACTTTTTTTAACAGTTGAGTCCTGCAGTGAAACTCTTGGGTATGCGAGGACAGTCACAGTTGAGCAAGGAACATCTCCTGGAAAGGAGAAAATTGAGGAATTGCTTCTTTTGCGTTTATAGCTCTGTTCTCAGGGAAAATGCCTCCTTTAAAGCCTGTTGTGTTACTTAAAATAAGAATGACATTGCTTCCTGTAGCTGTGGGAGATGCATTAGATATGAATATTTGCTGGGGTAGGACAGGAACATGGGTCAGAAGAAAGCGGTGGTTGTTTGGCTTCCTGCCTGATTCAAGGTGTGCAACCTGAAACATACCTTCCCTCCATGGGTGGCCTTTTTCCAAAGCCATTTAAAGCACTCAGAAGCACAAACCTCACCAACTATCAGGCTTGCACAGAATGTGGCTGCTGAGCTGGCTTCAGATCATCTTCCTCCTCTGATTACCTACTGTGGTTTCAGCCAACTGGGGACCCAGGAGAAATAATGGTGGGAGGGACATCTTCTGGGCTGCTCCTCCCAGCAGTGCGAAAAACCTGACTGGCACATGGAAGCAGATGAAGCTGCCATAGAATCATAAAATTGTCTTGGTTGGAATGGACCTTTTCAGATCATCGAGTCCAACCATGAGCCTAAACATCACCAGCTGTGTTTTGACCTCTGTTGTTGGAGCAAGGCTGGTTTTGAAGAAAGAAAAATGAAATTAAAAAGCTGAAATGAAATAAGTCCTTTTGGACTGACTTGCGAGAAGCCAAGCACCAGTTTTAAAGTCTTTTTCCCCACCACAACTATCATTAGTCAAGTCATAATTCCTGCAGAAACAGGGACAAGTTAAATGGTTGCAGAGCTATTGAGCACGGATGGAGCAAGGTCTTTGGAGAAGGAATAGCAAATCCCCTTGAGACTTGGTACCTGCAGAGCTGGAGGCCTTTTATCTTTCATTAGCAAATACTGTGTGTTATTGGACAGTGCCTTATGCAGTTACTTACAGAAATATTTAATCAAATAATCTACTTCTCTCCCAGGCGGCTTAGACCACTGCAGTTTTATAGTTACCTACTTCAGCTGGAACAGTTCCTCTCAGCTGTAAAAGCAAATATGCAACATGGAAAAAAGTCTTGTTTTATCAAAACAGACAGAACTATTCCAGCTGCTGATATTAAGGTAAAAATAGCGAGGTTAAATGTTAAACAACCTCCAAGTGGACATTTATAACTACAAAGAAAGACAGACCAATTGCTCTGAAAGCACTTTCTTAAAAAAAACAAAAACAAAAACAAAAACAAAAACAAAAAAAACAAACAAACAAAAAAAACCCACACCACCCCCCCAAAAAAAAAAACAAACGAAAATTTCTTGTTTTACTTCTCAAAAGAAAATGTATTTTCCCCTATTGCTGATGATTAAATACAGTGGAAACTGGTTCCCTTGATAACAAATACATCAGCGGTGCTTCCTGCCTCAGCATTTTGTAACTCACGAAAGTTTCCATGGCCAGATTTGAATGCTCAAAGTGCTAATAATGTCTGCTAGTCAGCCTTCCTACTGTTCAGAATATTTCACTCCTGTGGCTTTTTGGCTTGTTTTGAGAAATCACTATAGAGGTTAGTGAACTTTTCAATGTGTTGGCATTTAAATTGTGGTCAGACAGTGGAAAATAATAAAAAGAAAATAAAAGAAAAGGTGGGGGG
>VZRU01012155.1:557680-572026 GCA_013398155.1 Pedionomus torquatus
GGGGGGAGAAGAAAAGAGTTGAAAAACAGAAAAAAGAGAAAAACCCAAAGTTAGTTCGTAAAAAGATATTCCCCATTAATAATTGTTTACATGACCATTTGCATGGGAATGGAGCTCATTGTGAAACTTCCACGTTAAAATGGAATTCCTCTGACTCTTAACATATTTTGAAAAATATAGTGCATTAAATGAAAAGATGCTTAAAACAATGCTGGAGTTTTGTTCCAGAGAAACATTTGGGCACTTTCACTGGGAAAGGGGGTTAAAAGGTTGTCAATGCTTTCTCCAGGGGCTCTGTCTGACAGTGAACATGTGTTTCCTCCCTTTAATCGGCTCGCCAGTAGCCAGAAAGCTGCTTGTTTTCTGCAGAGGTTGTCAAAAATGATTTCAGTCTGGAGACGATGAATGATAAAAGAGGTTTTCAAACACAGTTTTGCACTGTAGCATTTGCAGTCCCAGAGAGGATGGATTGTATTACAATCTTGGTGCAAAGGGCCATGTTCCTGTAGCAAGAAAACAGTGCCTCGTTCAACCTGTTTGATGCTTCCACTTACCTTTCAAAGTTGAAAAGCAGAAGCTGGACCTCAACTAAAGAAAAAAAAATAAAAATCCCCAGAGTGTGTTCCTTCTCACTGGTAAATTAAGTGGTTTATATTTTTAGTAAAATTTCTATTTTTCTCATGCCATTCCTAGGAGTTGCATTTCCTTCTGGAGTTTATAGAGTGCTTTTTCTGCTCCTGGATGTTTTATACAGGCTGCAGAACTGCTCCCTCTGAAATGAGCAATAAAACTTACTCCACAAAGTCTGGGCCTATAGTCAAAAGAGCTGACACCAACCTACTTTAGCTTCTGTTGTAATCACCCTTTTAGATAGCACTCAGCATCTTGATATTTAACTTCCTGAGTTAAATACCTGTGCATATGCAGGAACCCAATTCTTTAATTTTGGGCAAGACTTTGCAAACTGGGTAAGTAAGGCCAACAAAACAGATTTCACCAGCATGCATTAATGCCAAATCCAGAATCCACCAGGGTCTTTTTATGAAGCTGGCTAGATCCCCATTCCATTTCCACTGATGGTGTTGTTAACTCTACAAGCTCAGAAATCCCATTTGTGAGATATTTTTTAAAAAACCAAATTGCGCTAACACCAGAGTGAACCCTGCCTGTGATACATGGATTTATTCCTGAACCCCCACAGCCCGTACCCGACAACTGCACAATGATTATTTGCCTGATCTCCCATACAGATTGATTAATGTGATGTTGGATGTCTCACCCTTGTGTAAGCTGCTTTTTGCCCAGAAATTTGTTCTTTCCCCCAAACTCCAAATCGGTTCAGTCTTTTGTCCCACACCACCACCACTTTGGTTGCTTCCAACTTTCCCATTGCCAAGTCCCATCTAATCTCCGCCTCCTTTCTCTTCACATGAATTCTGATACCAAATCCTACTTTTGTTCAACCTTCCCATCAACTTCATCCACCTCTCATTTTCATACTCACAATTTTATCTGTATTCGTCCTTAGCTTCTTCACCACCATTAATCAGGAGAAGATGCAGAGGAGGGGCACCTGCAAAGGCTTTTCATCGTCCAGATCCCATCCTTGCATTTTAGAAGGGAGGACCTCCGGAGTCATCCTTGCTGATCCATGCTGGCTGTGGTCAGGCATCATTGCTCATCCTGCCCCAGGAGCTTGGCAGGCAGTGGAGGAATGTTACCTCTTTGGGCTGGTGTTGGCCACAGGCTGATTCTGGCTTTGTCTGTCCTGGAGGGGGTTGCACCCAGCTTTACCAGAACTTGGGCAGGAAAAGAGCTGATGGGCAGCAGGAGCCCCTTGGAGAATAACTGAGCTCAGCAAATGCCTCCCAAGTAAGTATTGCTGCACCCCACAACCCCCACCCACCCCCCGCAAAGCATGCACGGTACATGGAAATGCATGAAAGGAAAACAAAGTTTAGACATACTGAATAGATTTAGTTGCTTCATTAGTTTTTTCATGGTTTTTTCCCTTTTCTTTTGCTTTTTTTAAGTGAAAGAAAAGAATGGAACAGAGTTTCTGTCACAAGTCTCAGTGATTCTCCTTTCAGTTATATTGCA
Source organism: Pedionomus torquatus (assembly GCA_013398155.1). Lineage (NCBI taxonomy): Eukaryota > Metazoa > Chordata > Aves > Charadriiformes > Pedionomidae > Pedionomus > Pedionomus torquatus. Next base: position 559,781 of record VZRU01012155.1, read on the forward strand.
CTGCTGCTAACAGAAACTTCCTGTTTAGTTCCTACATTAAAAGGACATATATAAACAAGAGAGTCCCAGAAATTACTAAATACTAAGTACATAAGGTTTTTATTACCATCTTTTGAGTCTTGTACATGGGGAAAGCCCCTTCCCCTTCCCCTTCCCCTTCCCCTTCCCCTTTCCTTTTTTTTTTTTTCTCTCTTCGGGGCACAAATAAAGTCCAAAACAATTCTCAAGTGGTAACTCATATTCTGGTCTCTATTATTTCTAACAATATTTTAAATAGTTGGAGTTAAATTTTCTGCCAAGAAAGGCAGGCTGTCAGGCAGCAACTGTATTGTGTAGAACCGATGAGTGAATATACACTCAATGCACACTTGGGGAACTTGAACACAGAACCAGACAACTTCTTTTTTCATTGTAACGTGATTGCCATTTAAGGAGCCTGATGTCATCACTGGGACATTTTACTTCATGTACGGCTTGAAAATCTCTTGGGGCCAAAAAAGCATCATGCCAGGTGCATGAAGAATTATTTGCTCACATGCTTTGAGGAAGCTGTGCAAAAAAAGTAACAGTGCATGTGTCTGGGAAGTTCCCATTGGTCCCAACAGCATCTACATCACATAGCTCTGGACTGATTCTTGGGCAGCACGCTGAGTATTTAAAACACTGTCTCAGCTCAGAGTGTCATCACCACCAAAACTCTCCTTATCCAAGCCAGGGAGAGAGTGGTCAAAGGCAGCACATCCTGCTGGGAGAAGGTTCAACTCCTCTTCCTCCTGCCGAAATATTTGGCTAATGTCATAGAGATTTGGCTAAGTGGATTCAATCAACTGCTTTCACTCTATTATAGTTCATAATCCCTATTCAAGATGAAGTGCACTGCAGCCTAATGAATGTGGTAATGGAATCCTTGTGTATGTTTTTCCACAGCAGGGTGCAGATTAGCATAAGTGTCATATTCTGTTGGCATGCCTGCTATTATATCTGAGGCGTTGCGCACACTGGGAATTTTTCAACTGGATAATAGTTAAGATGAATATGGTATGCATATGCACATAGAACACACGGGCTTTAGAAAGTGATCTATAATAAATCTCACCTGGAGGGGCATTACGATAGATTAACTTTGCATTTTGGCTTTAAAATATGATGTTTAAGCCAAGGGTATGTTAACACAAATAGAAAAGAATTAGATTAAATTTCATGCAGTTTTAAAGAATGTTGTCATTTAGGGCAGGGGAGCACTGAAGAGTTCTCTGTAGGTCTTAGAGTTTCATACGTTCATATATTTCATGTATTCAGGTTCAGAAGCCTGACTCAGATGTCTGCCTGGCTGAAGGCTGATGTTGCAGCTCCAAGAGATGACACACAGGTAGAGGAAAGCTGCTGGATTATAGAAGATGACCACTTACGCGCCTCCTTGGGCAGTCGCTGTCGGCCTGTGAAAGAGGAAGGAGAAAACGCTGACTGTCTTTATTTCAGTAGCACTCTGGTTTTACCTTCTGAATGGGTTATTTTTGTTTCCCAGGCTAATCCAAACAGGATATACTCAAACAAAAATCCCTCCCAAAATACCCAGTCAAGTGTTTGCTGCAAAGCCTTGGAACAGCTTTCACTCTATGTTACAACCTGTGGAATGAATTTTGCTCTGAGTTGTAGGATGCTTTTGTAGTTACTTAAGGTGGTGTAGTTTTCCTCTGGTTGGAGAAACTCCTGATGAGTCTCCTTGCACATCACCTAAGAGAGACAGCACCAGTTTATGATTAGTCCCAGAATTTATTACTTGATTATGGAAAGTGCAGGCCTGAGAAATTCATACCACTTAAGCAATAGTTTAGAGTGACTAATCAAAGAGGTTTTCCTGGCACACAGGAGGTATCAATATATATAGGCCAGTGTAGAAAAGTGTATCTTTATGCTTTTAAGCATGGTGGCACGGTAACAGCTTAAGCATATTAATCAGTCCAAGGTAAGTGCTGCTTCTGTATCATATTTTAATCCAGTTCTTTCTGCAGTGTTAGAGAAATTATATCTGTGACTGCAATAGCATTTAGAAAAGAAAGTGTTTGTCAAGTGAACAAGACAATCAGAACAGTCATTCAGATCTGAGAATTAATGACAAATTTTGTTTACCTTTATTATCAGTACATTTCTGCACATTCACTCTCAGTCAAACTATTTGAACTTTACTGAGAAGGTATCAAGCCATCAAAGGACATTAATGTTTGTTTGTTTGGTATTTAGTCTGGAGGAACTTTATTTTTTAAAAAAATAATCTATTATTGTGGGTCGGTAATTTGATACATTTTTCCTGAGAACAAAACTTGGACTTCAGAGGGCTAATAATCTTCAACACAATTGAGTTGTGAGTGTTATTCTCTTTTGTTTTCTGAAGCCTGAATGACCTTTTCAAAACTCAAAGAAACCTGTCTCTTGTGTGCATTTTAGCAAGAATTGTTTTTCTAGCAGCTCCACAAACCTCATTTTTAAAAAAAAAAAAAAATAAAATTAAATTAAATAAAAATCCCACTGCTGGTTGAAAGAATGTAAATTGGTGTTTCCAGTGACGATCAAGCATCCTTTACAATCACATCACCCCTTTCCCTGAATGTGGTATGAAGAGGCTGGGTGGCAAATGCATTTAAGACTCTGAGGAAAAGGGCTGTTAAGTCAACCTTGGTAACTTAACTGAAACAGTATATGTGTAAATCCATCGCAAATCCCTGCCCTTTTACGACTCCTGTCCCAATGGAAATCAGATCACAGAACTGTTTACAAGAGACTACGAGTCATTTGGATAAAGAGCCATGACAGCAAGCCCTGTATTATTTGAAATTTTAGTAACCCAAGCCTAAATAAATATTCTAAAAGCAAAATAATAAGAATTAGGTAATTATTATGAGGTAATTATACTTACGATATTTTGTATTTAATAAAGAAGAATGATTTCACTGTAAAAGTCAATGCTTTGCTGGTCTGCGATCAGATCTGTGGTGTTTAAAGATAACATCCTCATTTAAGAAAAAAAGATACACGCATATATGCCTTTTACCCTGAGCTTTAGACATCCTGAACAGTAATCTTTAAAACTGCTAGAAGTAGCACCATAAAAATATTTTACAACATTATTTAATGTATGAGCTAATCCCCAGCTAATGGTCAATTTTTGTCATTTTTTCTGAGCAGGAGGAGGCAGGGGGGTGGGGACCCTGCTCCTGTTCAGCCAAATACCCTAGCAGCACGGGAATGAAAGGGAATTACTTCAATTTCCAGTACTCTAAGAACCTTCTTGGTGTGGAATCACGGAGTGGTTTGGGTTGGAAGGGACCTTAAAGACCATCCAGTTCCAACCCTCCTACCATGGGCAAGGATACCACCCACTAGACCACGTTGCTCAAAGACCTATCTGAACAAATGCTGCTTTTTCATCAGTGCTTCAAATAAACTTCCTCAAATAATATCTTATGAGCATGTGCTTGGAAACAGTTGTATTAAACTCAGGTAAGGCTGGGTGGTGGGTTTTTTCCTTCCTCCCCAAAGTCACTTTGAAATATTTACTGCAAACAGATGTGAGTGTACTGTTAACTTGAAGAGTTAAAGTTCTTTCTCAAGCAAATCATTATTTTGCAATTCATAATTGCAGAAAGGGAGGAGGCCTGCCTGTTTGCGCAGTGTTGGATTACTCTGAGTGGAATTTGCCTTTGATACCTCTTGTTATAATCAGGACTACCTTGTCCTTACCTGGCCATCTGTCTGCACCCAACATCCCCATCCCACGGGCCGCCTACTAGCTGCAGCAGTGCCATTGACAGCTCTTCCCCAAGTCCTTGAGGAAGAAAATAGGTGAAACCCACACCTCATATTTCTTTGTGCGGTGAAACTGTTGCTTGATATGGTCAGTTATGGAAACAGGCTGCTCACAAGCAAGGGTCTGGTGGCTCTGATGATGGCACTTCAGCAGCCTCCAGACAGGTTGGTTGTCTGGTGGCTGGTTGAGTTTGTGACATGACGTCCTTGTTTTGCACCAGCCTGTGTACAGGGACAATAGCCATGACCAATTTGGAAGTTCAAGTTCTTTTCTCAACCCTTCCATAGGTTTCTGGTATCTATCCTGGGCACAAGACGTGTTTTGTCCCTGAAAAAGTAGAAATCGCACTCTTGCTTGGGGGTGCCCAGAGCTTTAAGTTGTTAACAATGGCAGTGTCCTCAGAAATCCTTGTGGGAAGGATGCTGCATAACTGGATTTGTGATTCAGAAAGGAGAAAATAAGGGTACTGGTGAGATTGTACCTCTCAGGCAGGAGTATAGAGATGAAGGGCATTTACTGCCATCTATGGTGATAGAGTGATAGTGTGAACACCTGCACCCCAAACCAGTACCTCCAATGAGCACCACAGAGCTGTAATAATTCTACTTTTTTTTTTTTTTTTTTTTTTTTTTTTTTTTTTAGTGCATTTGCTTTATTTTCTCTGCTGTGAGGCAGCCCAAAATGCTGTGGCCTGGGAATGGAAACAAATGGGGAAACATTTGTTTTCCTTGTGCAGAAAAGGCTTGAAATGCTGTGCTGGGGGTTTTGTATACAGCTGTTCTTTAGTGTGCTGAGCTTGAAGGGCAAAAGCCATCTGAGGCTGTGGGGAAATCAGTCTTCTCTAGTGCTGTCTCCTGAAGCTGGTAATGTTTCAGAGGGAAAACTGAGCATCTTCATAAGCTGAGCACACAGTTGTGGACACTAGGGAAGACGTGTCTATAGAAATACGTATCTCTACTACATGAGCCGGCAGTAAGCAAGTGGACATCAGCAATGTTTATCCCTGTGCAGGGGGTAAGCTCTATGTTTTCTGAAGAAAACTACCCCAGACACTGCCAGCCCCCAGCCCCAACCATTGCTAACTCCAGTCTGCAGAACTGGGATTTTGGTGAAAATCCTCCATCTGTGGAGAGCACGTGCTGCTTCCTCTCTTTGTTCATCCCTGTCTCCTACAGCTTGACCAAGAAGTAGCCCAAGTCCAAAGGTTCTCACCACTGATGGGAGGACCAGGATCTTGCAGGTAGGAACAGGATGAGAACTGCATTGTGTTACATAGTTTGCATCCAAGGCAGGCATGTAGCAGCCTGCAGCTCTGTCTGGTGAATGAACCTCAGAGGTATTGATGGCCGAGGGTAAAAGAGGGTCATAAATGCTACCACAATCTTGTCAAAGTATTGTGTTGGGGAAATCACCCTGTCGCTCTTCAGTGTGCTCTCATTCCACTAACCTTCTGGCCTCAACCACTGAAATTATTACATCTTCAATTATCAGGCAATGGATGGCCCCTTGCTGAAAGCAGGGAAGCAGGTGGCAATCCTAGTGAGATCCTTATCCCAAGGACATAATTCCCCTTACACTTCCAGTCCCTTTACAGTCAAAATTCCCTGAATTTAAATGGAATTGGATCTGCCTTGCACTGCAAGGATGCTTTGGATCAGGTTTGCTGTGTCTTTGCAAGAGAAGGGTTTTCTCTCCTGATTGAAGGTAGCAAGGCCAGTGTATTCACCACCCTGCAGGAGCAGACTGTAAAATCTCAAATTAATTTTTTACTTTTTGTGTGTTGGGCACATGGCTGCGGTACAGCTGCATCTGGAAACAGTCTGTACTCATGTCCTCACCCGGCTTCTTGTCCCTGGCCTAATGGGGGACTAAATGCTGTTCTTGGAGGGCAACAAGGAAAGAACTGATGCCTGCAGGTATGAGCCAGTGCTCAGAAATGACCTAAAATATATACACAGTCAACTTCCCAAATGACTAACCTTTGCTATGGTTTACTTCAGGGCAACAAAGTTGGAGTGAATCTGTAGAGCCAAAACAGTCAGTGCTGAGAACCAGCCACCCAGCGACCATGAGAAGATTTCTCCTGGATTAGCTTTCATCTGGTTCCCACAGGCTGAGTGCCCGGCATAGTGCCTGGAGTGCAATAAATGTATGTCTTCCAGCTTTTGTTCCATCTGAATGGCCTCTGCTTTGCACACTGCAAAAGCAGCTCACGGTATGAACCAAAGTGCAGTAGCTGTACCTGTCTCTCATTCAGGCTAAACTGATGGGTCAGTTGTACCCATCCTGTCCTGGGTGAATGGCAACAGGCAGATCCTCAGTGTCTGCAAGAAAATCACCACCCAGGGATGCTGTCTGTCCCTGAGCTGCAAACCCATAGAGTCCATCATTCCTCTTTTCCCACAACAATTGGCACTTAAATCACTGGCAGTTACAATTTAGCGTTTTCTCTTAGCATTGGCTAAATAGCACTGCTTTCCCTTCTGTCTTTGGGCTTTGCGAATATTAGCTGAGATGTAGTTCTTATTCCTTCAGGAGAGCCATAAAACCGTCTTCCAGTTTTGTGTTTTATTCCTCTATAAAGCCCAAAAAAATTAGCAAAATTGAGAACTTTTATTTTCAGAGTTCATTAAGCCCTTAACAGTAAATCCTTTTCTCACGTTCCAGATGTTGTGGTTTTCTTGACCTCGGTTTATATTTCCCTGTGAAGTGAACAAGCCGACCTCTCATTCCAGCCTTATGGATCTATTTGGAGAGCCAAGCAAAGGGGGATGCAAAAACATCCTGAAAGGTTTTTGGAGAGAGAGAATGGAAAAATCTTTGCTGTATTGTACTGGCCTGGTCTGTAGTCAGTAGGCCTTGCCTCCGCTGCTCAGGACCCTAACTTCTGAAGAGCTATTTTTACATGTCAAATGCATTTTTACCAGAATGTTTCTCATCCCCTTCTTTTCCCCCTGAGTCCTTTACATTTCAGAGGTGGCATTCTACCTGCACCTGGGTATGTCTAAAGAGTGGCCCTTGAATAAGTAAAGTGTGTTGTTTTGGCAACACATCCATATCTGTATGAATCCTTCTTTTCCACTTTGATTCTGCAGAGCCTTTTGAACATGCTAAAATTTAGCAGTTTGGGCAGTCCCCTGGATTTGAGCAGTGTCAATTATGCAATACATGCATTAATTGAACACCCAAATGTATCTATTTTCTTCCAGCTGCTGGTGAATAATTTTAAATGCAGTTTGTGCCTTTTTATCCTCTTCAAAAGTTGGATTTTTGAAGACAAGCACCTGCAAGCCTTTTAGGAGGTGTTACTCCTGCTGTTACTGACGTTTTAACAAATGTAGAAATAAATGCTCCCCACCAAATTGTCTAATGTCAACACTTACCTCATCGAAAGAAGTGAGTCAGTTTGAACAGAATTTATAACATGTGCCATACCTAAAGCCGCCTCATGCCAAACGCATCCAGTTTTGTGTCCATTTTTCCTGTTTTCTTTGAAACCATAGTAACTATCAGGCTGTGTTCATAAATATTACAATGAATATTTGTCTTTGTGCACTTGCACAGGGAAACATATGAAAAATGGATCAAAGATAGCAATTCATAAAGGGAGAAGGGGGAAAACCCACCCTTCTGCATGGTGTATCAATCTGCTTACACTTGCCAACAAATATTTTACTGTAGGGGAAGACAAACACAGTAATAGAGGGTAATGCCCTGAACCAGGAGAGCGCTGGTATTTGGTGACTTCTTCCACGTCAAGGCATTGTCCAATATGACTGGCAAGATGTTGCTTTGCTTTCTGGAGATAATAATTACTGGGAAGAGAGAGGCTTGGGCTGATGTTTTGATTCGAGCATCCATCAGCTGAAATAAATAAGGGGAGTAACATGGAGGATGGGAGGAGAGGAAATGGTGAAATGTGTCTGAATCCATCCTCAGATATTGTGGAGCTTCCTAGGGGCTGCACAAGGCACAGCCAGAGCTTCACTCTCCTTGAGAGGCTTTAGCATCATTTATTTGGCTTTGGGGCTGGCTCTCTGCCCCAGCAAGCAATACTCTGCCTGTAAGAACTGAGGAAAGCAGGAGGTATCTATAGATTGAAAATGCTGTGTACGCAGGAGAGCTGGTCAGTAATACTGTGTTGTTTCAGCCTTTATAGACACAAAAATAATAATCTGTATTTTTAGGATAATTATCTATTTTACCAGTCTAGTGTTTTGGCTATCCTGTGTACTGCTTGTTTATTGAAAGCAAGACTGCTGTATAAAGAAAACATCCAAACAAGATGGTCCCAGAGGAACTGTTCAGTTTGAACAAAATCAGGTAATTCTTTGGCTAGAGAGAAATGAAGAAGAGAAGAGTCTTTGTTTTCTAGCATTAAGTGAAATTTAAGAGCTTTGAGTTCTGTCTGAATGATAACAAATAGTTGAGCCCAATAGCTGGGATATCCAGGTTTAAGGAGATATCAAAAATTGGCCAGAAACATATTGAAAGTGGTTTTTTTTTTCTTTTTTTTTGGGGGGATAGATATAAGATCACTTCACCTTCTTTGTTCTCTTTTATTCTGTGCCTGATGATGGAAATTATAGAGAGAATTTAACTGAGCTTTGAGAATTTTTGCCAGGCTTAATTTAGGACTATATCACCTTCTCAGTTTCACCGCTGGAAAACCAGAAAAATGTTGTATTTTTTTTACTTAACAGACATGAGTCTGGTCTCTTCACCTGATCAGGCAGAAACCCATTGCTGCTGACACAGTCTGAGGTTAAAGTGTACGGAAGGTGTATTATTATAAGTCAGAGTCTACAATCAGCAGCCACAGTCCCTGGCATTAGTGTGATAAAAATGTTGGGTTTGTTTTATTTGCCTTCCCTTTTCTGACGGTCTGGGTTATGTTTTGAGGCTTGCATTCAAAACCGAAAGGTTTTGCAGGGGGATGAGGAGTGGGATGAAGTCAATCCCAACATTCTAAAAAAAATACTGAATATCTTGACGTTCATGGTAAAGCATTGGGAGGGGGCAGTACAGTCAGGTTATCAGTTGCTGAGTTGCTTTCCCACGGTGGATCAGCCTCACAGGTCTGCTGGTAAAAGCCAAATGGAACTCAATGCCATCACTACGTGCCTGGGACCTACAACCTGCTGGTGACATTCATTTTCAGCAGGGAACAGGCAAAGCAGCTTGGGACTGGAAGAGAAATTGCCCTCTGATGAATTGAAAGCAGTTGCCAAAGAGCTCTAAGTAGTCCTGTTCACTGCAAAGATGCCACCAGGATATCAACTAGTGAAAACATGGAGAACAAACGCGGAAAGTAAGCTAAGGGTGCTGGGGTGGAAAACACAGATCACACTGTGGTGCATTTCCACTTCCCCTTCTGCACACATACAGAGACACCTGTTTTGTGAGAAATACTGGTTTTCCCGAAAAAGCCCGGAGGTACACCTCTGCATTGGGGTGAGGTAATGGTAGACGGGAACGGGTTTTAGCTGAGACAAGGAATCACAAACATGTATGTGTGTGTGTTTTAGGACCCACCCAGAAATTCTAAAGGGGTAAGGTTAAGGGTTGGGAGCGCAATTCAGGGTGAGAGGCAGGATATATGGCATGAGAGCCTGAGGCCACTGCCATCCTTCCAGGAATTCATGAGTGCTTGAGCCTGAAGCTGAGAAAAACATGAGACTGACCAGCATGTGTGGATTTCCCCTTCATTAGAAATTGTGCTGGATGTTCAGGCTATTTGGATATTAGAGAACAAAATTTGATAAAGCAGTGGGAAAAACTGTCAATTATGTTTTGGTGAAGTTTTTTTTTTTTTTTTCCCACGTTTGAACTTTTTGTTACTAAATAAATTTGGGGGATGATATTTTTCTTCTTGAGGAAAAAAAAAAAAAAAGGTCAAATATTTGCCTTAAAACATGTTGGTTGTACTTTCTGAATTTTTTTTTAAATTTTTTTAATCAACACATTTCACTGAAAAAGTGCAAACAAGCTGTATTTCCAGAGTCTTGACAGCTTTTTCAGTGCACTTCCAGAGCCTTCTGAGACTCTGGCCCTGCTAACGACCAGTGGTTGGTGCTGACCCAGCCTGTTAGGAGTCCAAAACTGGACTCCATGGTGTTTGACCAAATGTGGCTTAAGGGAAGAAAATTTGAGAGTTTATTCCTCCATCTTGAAAAATAGACAGGGTCATGATGTTGATTCCTCCCTGCTGTGCAGTAATGTAGGTTAACGGGTTGGCTGTTAGGCTTTTGTGAAAACTGTGTCTCAGCTGGGGCTAGGAGAGCTAAACCTGCTGTGGTGAGTACAAATGGTGGCTGGGTTTTGCCATACTGGTGTTTCTGGGTCATCCTTGTCTGCAGTTGAGCAAAGGTCCTGAAAGAGCAACTGGACTTTTTTGACTGTGAGCCATTCCAGGAACAGCCATTCCTTTTGGCTCTTCTTGGCAGTGGTGTGGTCTTAGCCAAGCAATGCAGGTTAGGAAGTTTCAGTTCTCTTGCAGGAGCATTTTCTATGCTCTCCTTGGTCCACAACCATTTTCTAAGAGCTTTTCTTGAGTTCTGGGTGATGGGCTGCAGTGCTGTTGTGCTGTGCAGCATCCTCTTTGAAAACATGCAGTTGAGAGAGGATGTGAGCAAGAGGAACTGGTGGCATTTAGGGGCAGACTGAACCTTGCAAACTCCCACTGCAGGAAAAAAGATGTGAAGCCAAGAAGAAGATTCAAAAGCTGTTGAATCTGGGCTGCCCAGAGCATTCATGGGGAGTCCAGTGCATGCACAGGGGTTGCAGGCAGCATCAGAGAAGCGGAGAGGGTGTATTCTGGAAGAGTCTATGGGGTGTATGAATTTCCCATACCTCCAGAGCTCCAGTGCAAGGAAGGGACTAAGTCTGAGGTGGCTTAACAAGTGGGCAGAGTGAAGGGCAGGAAAGAATGGAAAGAGAGGAGTACAAGAGACAGGTGTCTATCAGAGTTTTCCTCCTCTTGATTCTTCAAAGTGATTCCCACTTGTCCCAGACAAGCACATAAGGCACAGTTGAAAGGAATGAAGGTAGAGACCAAGGGAGTGTATTTTAAGGACCTAATCTTGGCATCAGGAAGGGAAGTGAAAACTAACAGGACTTTTTAGTGAACTGAGAATATTTCTGGCTAGCTGAAAAGTTTTGTAAGGGAGGATCTGGGACCGGCCTTCCTGTCACCGTTTAGCTAGACAACACAAGCCTACAAATAAATTCAGTTCTTCCTTTCCTTTGATTTCCCTGCATCCTTTTTTTGGGGTTGGGGTTTTTTTTTGGGTTGGGTTTTTTTGGTTTTTTTTGGGGTTTTTTTTTTTTTTTGTGCCCTTCCCCCTTTGTATTTGGAGTCAACAGCTTGCCTGTAGCTTCACTGACCCCATTTGAGCCTAAAGAGTTTCCCACCCACTCACCCCAGGCAATAAAGCCTTTCTTTAGGTGTGGGGCTTACAGCTCTCAGCTTACACCACTGGATAAAGAGCATCTGGAGCCCTGGCATATTTTAAAGAGTTATCCAAATGTTCATCATTAAAGAAAACTCATCAAAGTTGCTTTTGGCTCTTTCTGTTCAAAGAGGGGGAAGGCGTTATCAGGACATAAGGCGTAGTTTTGCTGGTAGGCTGGGGAGACACAATACCCTTGCTGTGAAAGCAAGATCCGCTTCTTGGTGCTTGGAGCATCCAGTGACATGCCTGAGAACAAGTTTTTTAGTTTTTTAGAAGCAGTCAATGTTCATGGAGTGTCAGATAATCCGCTGTGACACGTGATCCTAAAACATAAGGCTGACTAATATTCCTGGCACTGTGTGCTGGTGCTGAGAGCAGATTATGCATTTTTAAATGCTTGATGTTCTTTCAACAGTTAAAAGCCATTTTGGGCAACAGATAGCACTGAAGATATTTTAAATAATAATTTTTCTTACCACTGGGGCTTATCAATGCTTCATTTTAAGAAGCAGCATCACAGAAGGCAGACAGCTCTCTAAGGACCCAGTTCTGATCTTGCTTACACCTATTCATAGCCACAGTAACTCAGCTGAAGCAAATGGAATTTACTCCTGCATTAAACAAGTGTAACTGAGAGCAGAATTTAACAGGCTCCTCTGCTTGGCACTTCCCGTGCATCTCTTATGCGAACTCTTTTTGCAGTTCAGGCTGTTTCTGTGGCAAAGGGGAGCCAGAGCGTTTGGGTTTTAGAGGATGGGTGAAAGATGTGGCAGCTGTGTCAAGGAGGAGCACTTGGCCGGTGTAAAGGCATGACCCTGCAGACTGATGTGGGAGTACATCCTGCTCAAGCAAGAAATCCACTCAAACTCCATGGGGCATAGGAACTGCGTGTATAACAGTTTGCAGAACCAGAATTTGTATGGACTAATTTAAAAACCCCTATTATTATTATTATTATTATTATTATTATTATTATTATTATTATTA
>VZRU01012155.1:575485-589547 GCA_013398155.1 Pedionomus torquatus
TTTTAATAGCAGTTTATTTGATGATTGTTTGCTTTTCTTGATTATGTTGTTATACTCCTGGATTTTGTTCTGTTTTGTTGCCAAAATGTTCTGGCAGGTGACACCCTAACTTGATCTTCTTCAAACGTTTTGGTGCAATTACGTTGCCTCTGGTGGTAAGCCGGCTCGATAACTTGCTTTACTAAAAAATCTCTCAAATCCCCTGGGAAAATAAATCAGATCCATTTACAAACTGAATAAATCACAACAAAGTGATTCATCTGCAAATGAAACCGCAGCGTTCTCTGTAGATAAAGAAAAACAACTGTATTTTGCCACTTCATCAGGATTTCTTCCTCCCCTCAAATTCCAATGTGCATCTACTGTTGGCAATAAAAGTAACACTTGCATGTTGTTAAAATTTGTTCATATGCTTCAGCACTTCTACTTTCCTTGTAATTGACTTGCCAAATCTCTTACTTCAGGGAATTGGAACAGCTTTTTCATGTGATGAGGAAAAATTTCCTGTACAAGTCACTTAAAAAAAAAAAAAAAGAAAAAATCCAGAACATGTTCTGGTGTCAGTTATAGGCTGCGCTGGAGAAGCATCACCAGCTGACTACCAGCTGCCTGCTAGACTCCCACCCTTTAAACTCAGTCCTCCCTCCAGTTTATCTGCCCATGGTGAATTAGCTCCCCATGGTTACATCCTGGCAGAGCTTTTCGTTTAATCCTTCTCTTCCTTTCCATTTCCCAACTGCAGACTTTTTTCCCCTCACTCATCTTCCCTCTCTCTGCTTTCTCCAACTGTAGCTCAGATGGAAGAGGAGTGTTGGAGGGGTCCATGCGACATCTGGGAAATGTCTTTTGCAGGGCATATTGGTAATCATTTAAAAAAGCATGTTGGAGACTGACATCAAAACAAAGAGTGACATAGCTTTCTCTGAGCTGGGTATGATGCTAAGTGTAATAAGGAGGTCTTTAACTAGTTATGGATGTCTAGGTCAAGGCTGGATACCAGTCCTCAGTATGGGCTGGTCGGGAGAACGCCTGGCTTGCGTAGCTGCTGTTTTAGGACATGCTTTCACACCCATTTGCACAAGTGGCAGAATCTCCTTGGATTTCAGCCCAACCAAGCCTTGGAAAATGCAGGCAGTAATGAAAGGATCTCATTATTGATTAATATTGATTTGTTGATGTGGACATGAATGAAACATCTGTTTGTTTCCTTGGCTGGGGTTGATTTTCTCTCCTTCCTGTGTAAAGGAGCCCATACAGAGCTCTATGCTTGCTACATTTTCTCATGAAGCCCTTGCTGTAGCTTCAACAAAAGGACATGAAGAATTTCCTTTCCTTTGCTAGTGGTGGCATTCAGACCAAAAGAGAACCCCTGGAAAATTTAAAAGCTTTTGTAAAAACTCAAGAGAAGCATTTAAAGCCTTTTCAAAGAAAGAACACATCAATGTAAAGCCTCCCATAGTTGTCTGCCAATGCAGTCTCTCTTGATTTGAAGAGGTTTTGTTAACTTTGGGGGGGGAGAGGGAGGGGGGGCAGGGAAGGGAGGCAGTGTTAAGGTTTTTCCTGGGTTTTATTGTTCTGCTGGTTTGTTTTGAGTTTTCTGATATCTCCTTTTTCATCAACACATGCAGGAACGGTGATTATACTTGAACATTTATTTACCTATCCAGTATCATCACTTTTCAAGCGTGAAAATGCTCAGGTGCGTTGCCTTGGCCACTAAATTTCCTTGATATATGATGAGGGGCTTCACTTTGATAGTAAGCAGTGATCTTCAGTGAAAGATTTGGGTGATGAGTTTGCATGATAATGTCAATGTGTCAGGGCAGAAGTCATCCCCATACCCTCTGAATGGACTGTAAAGCTCTTTCCTACTCCCCCTTGGCTTTCCAGGCAGTGCTATCAATTGTCAAAATCAATGTATCTCATGAAGTAGCTGCAAAACAGGTGGTCTGCAAAGATTGCTTCAGACAAATATGGGAAGGAGGAGACAAAGGACAGAGTGGTGAAGGAGTAGGTCTGGAAAAGACTTCTCTCACCAGAAACAGAGAAACTCTCAAGAGAAGTGGGGAGGTTATGCAGCTTTTCACCATTCAAGTGCTTATGCTTTGATACCCTGCCTCTTCAATGTCACCATCCTCTGCCTTTATAGCACTTCCAACAGCTTGGAAAACAAATGCCCTCAGAAAAGAAAACTACCTCTTCAAGCCCATGCCTCCTTCCTAAGCACCGTCCCTATGTGGTTTGCTTGGGAGGCTGAACAGAAAACGCATGAGAAAGGTAGTGTTACTGTAAACAAGAGAGAAAACTACCCAAATCCAAAGGTGATAGAACACTCAAAATACATCCAGGGTCTCTCTTTCCTTCTCTCAGTCTATCTTTTCACAGGGTAAACATTTTTGTGTGAATTTTCATGGGAAAAGAAAACAAGTTTTTGCTAGTCCTTGTTCAGAAAAGAGGGGAAGTAGAGTTCCTCAACAAATTTGTCAAAAAGATATGTCACCTTTTCCACAGTCTTTGTCCTCCACTGTTCTTGTCATCCTTCCTCTGTAGCAAAATCCTCTCTGCCTCCAACCAAAAGCAGAAAATATGCTCCAATGTCAATCAGTAGCACTAGGTCTGAAGAGTTCCTGATTGACTGAGGTCTCAGAGGCATCTGTCCAGGTCTAGCTTGGAGAAATGTGGTCTGGTGGCTTTGTCTAGGTGGATATTACAAGTGTGGTAGGGAGGGAAGAAGACATAATTTCTAGAGCACCCTTCTGTCAGTGTCAGCATCCCACAGTTCAGCGATTTGGGTTTCCTAGTGGAAGTCCTCCAAATAATATAGTTTTCACTATAGAAACTCCAACTTGTGAACAAACTTCTACCCAAAACAATTACTTTATAGAGGTATGGTTTCTTCTCCCAAGTAACAAGAGATAGGACAACAGGAAATGACCTCAAGTTGTGCCAGAGGAAGTTTAGATTGGGTATTAGGAAATTTTTTTTTCATTTAAAGGGTTCTCAGGCACTGGAACAGACTGCCCAGGGAAGTGGTAGAGTCATGACCCCCAGAGGTATTCAAAAGCTGGGCAGACGTGGTGCTGAGGGATATTGGTTAGTTGTTTCATCAGTATCAGGTTGATGATTGGACTCAGTGATCTGAAAGATCTCTTCCAACTGAGACGATTCTACGATTCTGCATAGGTGAAATTTGCTGGCCTCTGATCAGAAGTAGTATTCCATGGCCTATTGGCCTTGGATGTCTGTGGATGATTCCAGATTTAAAATTATCCCTGTAAAAAGAAGTGCCAAAGTCTAAAATTATCCTACAAGAAAAGCTCATACAAAGATTTCTCTTTCCGCAGGGTTTGCATGTTGAGTTCCTCCTTCTCAAAGGACTGTCAGAGCAGCATCTCAGGTTTGATGATGGAAATATTACCCTCTTGCCTGAATTTTATTTTATGTTTGTTTTCCCTTCTCCCTCTAGCAGCCTACAGCACCACTTGAAAAATGTGGATTACCCATCTATACCCCTGCCTTCCCTCCAACAGAGAAGCGGCAGTGATTCTGCAGGGGTAAGGGCTGGCTGCACCCACACGAGCAGGGCTTGCCAAGAGAAACATTCAGACAGCACAGCTCTTGAGTGCTTTGGTCATAAATCTTCTCTGGGAGCCCTGCCTGCTTTATGGACTCTGCCATTTTCTCTCACACAGTTCAGAGCCTGCCCTGATGCCTCTTGCAGAAGCAGAAAGAGCGTGGTTTGTCCCGGAGAGCAGGGGATTGAAGTTTTCTGTTCCTTTAAGCTAGAAATTGGTGACAGTCTTCCACTATCACCGTTAGTAGAAAGTAGAGAGCAATGAGGCTTTAATCCATATCTGTTGAGAGAACAAATAGAAATAATCAGCTTAATATGCAGCAAAGAAGATTTAAAAAAGATGTTAGAGAACTTCCTAGTATGGAAAATGGATAATCACTGGAGCAGAATACTCAGTGACTATGTGAAACACCACTGCAGGAGCCACATCTGTAAAGGCTGCATCTAAGGAAGCACATTTCCATGTCCAGTAGATGGTGTTGGATGACTCCTTAGGGACAACACTCATCTCCATTTCCTATGGTTGGCTAAGGAGAGCATTCCCACAGTAGAGAGGCTGACATCTCATTTCTAAGCTCAAAAAAATACCGTAAGAAAAGCCATGCTGGTTCAAAACTAAAGCTCTATCCCACTGTCTCTTCTGCTACAGGGACCTGCAGCACCTGGAAGAAGTGCAAGAGCAAGAGCATAACACAGGGATAACTCAGGGGAAGTATCTCCAACCCTACAAATTTTGCTATTCAGGGACTTCTGTAGCCAGAGATGTTGCCTGGTTGGGTTGTTTCTGATAGATTTTCACATTCGTTTTTTGACTTGGGAAAAAGGGGTCATGGGAAGGTAGAAGAGGCAGGATGATATTAAGGGCAAAAGCAGAAGTTGGGTACCCTCTTTGCCCTAGGGGACAGAATCCTTCCCCTGGGCACTGGAGGGGCGAGGATGAGCTGCTCCACTGGAGGTCCTGGGGAGGTGACAGATCTCAGCATTGATGCCAGAAGGGCTGCAGTGCTGATGGAAATGGCCCCTGGAGAACCCAAAACACTGGGGAAGTGATGGAGGTCCACTGCAATAAGGCTTATGTTGAAGCACTAATGTACTAGTGTCTTGTGAGCTTCTGTCTTCATGGCTGGTTTAGCCAGAGAGGAACTGATGCCTTGGGAGAAAGGGTATCTAAAACTAAATTGCTGTCAGGGATTTCTTTGGTTTGTAGTATTTGTGGTCTGGAAAGGTTGATTTGTTTAGTTTGGTTGATTAGTTTAGTTTGGAGGAAATGTTGGGTGACAATTTTAATGGGCCTGAGTTGTTACTCTATTTGCTTTTCACAAACAAAGTCTAGCATTCCTGGTTTTACTCTATTTACCTGTTACAGGAGCATAGTTGAAACCATCAATGTGGTCCCAAACCACTGGGACGTGGGCCCCAAACCACCCCTTTTTTGTTTACCCTCCTATTCTCCCCAACTTCTGGCAGGCTCCAGTATCCCTAAACCCTACCATTGACTTTGTAGTTGTTCTTGTTGGTAGGTTTATGGATATTTATCTGAACTAAGTTACTGCCCACAACTATAATCCTGGAGACTTCTGTTCCATGCAGCCAGTGTTATACTGAAGAAGCTTGCAGCTTCACATTTTAGCTGAACTTTCTTGTTGCCATCATCATCTTGGCTTCATGTCCAGACTTGTCCACCTAAGCTTGAGAGTGGATGAGGTTTTTGGGTTTCCTTCAGTCATCTCGAGGCAGCACTCTTCATTTTCAAGCTGGTAGACATCACTGGTGACAAACTTCACCAAGAGGAAATCTGTAACTAAGCTGTCACTTCAGTGAAAGTATCTTTCTTTAAAAAAAAAAAGAAAAAGGGATCCCTCTGCATCAGGAGAGGATGGAGAAGCTAAGAGAGTCACACTGTGGTAGTCTATAGCACACAGAAATTACACTAATAGAGTACTTCCACTCTCCCATATTTTTCTGATTTTGTGAATGTCACATGTAGAACAGCATCATGTGGTTGCTAATTATGACTACCAAAGTGCAATTTGTAATAAGGCTAGCAGATGTTTGCAGCACTAAATATAAAACAAAAGTCAGATCAAAACCAGCTCTTTTTGCCAGGACATATCCACTCCAGATCACGTAGAATGTGTAGGTTTGTTTTTTGTTTGTTTTTTTTTTTAAAACAAATTATGCTCTATAAATTATCTATCTTGCACCTTTTAAAATTTAGAATTGTGATGTGATCTGCAAGATCAGATTTCAAAAAATTGTAATATTCCATTTGCTTGTACCTGGGTTCTCATTTTGCTTTCTTTTAGGCAAAGAGGAATTTTGCCACTGATTGCAGTGGGACAGGATCAGCCCTTCTGTTTTGCTTTCATAAGGATCTTAAAGGCCATGTGAAAATAAGAAAAGTTTGTGTTGACCAAAATGCCTGTGATGAACTAAAAGACAGTCATTTGCACTCACATGAGAAAAGCTTTGCTAAGAGCCATCAATCCTGCTTGTGACAGTGTATTGACACTTGCTGGTCTTTAGGATTCGTTTCTTAAAATGCTAATGCAAACAAGTTCCTGTCTGTTGTGGGAAAATATGGTGGAACTTTGTTAGATGAGACACTTGAGTGCAAATAAATGTTTCCTGTAAGAAAGCATTTGGCTCGAATCTTTCCTCTTTTTTTTTCTTTTTTTATCTCCTAAATTGTTTCCCCATGTCCTTAGTGACACCCTTAGAAAAAAAAATAATAATTATCATCATCAAAAATAAAAGCCAACTGCGCACATGCCAGAGATAATTGGGTATTTATAATACCCCATATCTAACTCGTGAGCATTGAAATAATATATGTGAGTGATGGCCTGAAACTTCATGGCATGAAGGATGCCTTTCTAGATAATTTATGTCTTGGGGGGTAGTATCTTAAAATCAGAGGTCCTGTCTTCACTCTGTGCACATTAAAAACCACATGGTGCTTTTCATGAGAGCCGGAGTTTGCTCCAGTGGTCTCGGATAAAATTTTTCCCTGCTCTTTAGTCTTGCAGTGTGCACCATCCTCAGACCATCTGGTCACCATTCTGCACCTTGGCTGTGGCTGCTCTTAATGGCGAAATGATTTCTGTCTGCATACAGTTGGTAGAGTGTTTTGCATATTGCATGTGCTCGAGGTATTACATATGAAAGGCATTACGCAAGATTACAGGGAAAGAAAAATACTCCCTTAAAAATTGTCAGTAATTGCCCAGAATGCTTTTGTGACACCATTTGATGATACAGAATTCTTAACCGCTGCTCTGAAACAGTCTAGGTTTTAATTTGCATTTTAAATTTTATCCACCATGAAATTCTTTGATTTTTTAGTGTCCTTATTGTTGGCATCTTAGATCTCCCTTTTAGAGGCCAGACCCATCTGTCTAGTCATCTAAAGACAGATCTAAATAAACAAAGCATATAAAAAAAAGAAGAGTTGGGAATGTGCCCAGACTTTCCCACCCCTTGTGAGCATCACTCAACATGCAGTCCATATTTCCCTCCTCCCAGCACCCTGGCCTGGCCTGGTGCAGGTAAGAACAGTTTGAGCACTTGCAGCTACAATGAAGTGAAAGTGGTTGACAAGCTGGGTTTTAACAAAACAAATTTGGCTCCTGAGCTTCAGGCTGAGCCGTTAGAACATCTGTTCCAATCCTGGTCCTCTCAGGTTGTAGTCAAAGATACAGAGCTCAGTCAAAGATACAGAGCTCAGCATTAAGTGAGGGTGGAGATGACCCAAGGTTTCAGTAGCTTCCATACCAACATTAACATTAGGGAAGTCTACCCAACATTTCAGGGACATCTATACTAATGTTGGCCTTAAGAAAGGCTGAAGGTTTGGGGAACATCCATAATGACACTAGCATTAAGCAAGGCTGAAGGTAACCTGAGGTTTTGGGGGCATCCATACCTTTATTAGGATTAAGTGAGGCTGAAGGTGGCCCAAGGTTTTAGTGACATCCATACCATGCTAGTGACTATATGGCACTGATCTGTGGGGACTTGTGTCCTGTAGGAATGGCCATTGGAGGTCCAACCAGGGCATCACTGATGTCTCAGGCTAGGCAAAATCTACCTGATTCTTGCCATGGTATTTTGTACCTGCCAGAAGCTTTCTATGCAATAAATGCTGCTCCAAATAGGACATACCTGGAGTCATCCTTTAAAGCTTTCCTCTGTCAAGGCTTGCATTAGAGAAGAGGTGTTTCTGGAATGAGAGCTTCAGTTAGCACTGGAAGATGACCAGGATGGTTTCCTAGGACAGCCAGCCAGCCATGTTGTTGAAGGCGTTTGTTTCTTCATATGGTGTAAACATACTGTAAGAGTGTTGAGCAATCACCCATGTGTCCACACAACCCGGTTCCAAGCATGTCTGTAGTGATGCAGCAGAAGGCCGGGGCTGGGAAATTCAGCCAAAGTGCAGGGGTGGGGGGAAGTAGCTGTTCTGGTGACAATTCAGCTCACAAAAGCCAGGCTGCTGGAGGGCAATGTGGAGCTCTGAGATGCCAGGGAGAATTCCAGGGATCTTTCAGACTCTGCTAAAGGGAAGGTGTCAGCATATCCCTGAAAGCCAGCATGGGCCCAAGTGTTTTGCAGAAAGTGGAGCCCCATTTAGTTAAATCTTAATTTAACCTTATTCCCTTGCAGGTTTTTGAGGTGAGGTTTCTTTAGCAGGGTCCACCTGCCCTCGCACATGTGCCTTTTGGCTGGAATGGGGAATGTTCCACTGGATTTGCCGGGTTTCAGAGTCATGCATAGTTTCAATCTAAAAATAAATCCCAAACTTGGTATTCCATTATTGAAGATGAGTTGAGCTGCACTTTCCACGCAGTGCCTAGAAAAGGAATGGTGCTGAGTTTTATTTTCTTCTCAGGCATGAAGCCAGCACTAACTGCTCACTAATATAATTATGACTGAAATACTGTGGGCTGGTCTGTAGGAGGTTCTGGGTCTTCAGTGGGGCTGGGCAAGCTCCACCATCCAAAATCCTCTTTCTATGTGTGTAAATAGCTTAGGGGCTATGAACATTTAAGTGTGCTTGCTCAGAATCAGGTTTTTAATTTAACTACGGTAATTTTTAAATCTTTTTTGACTACTGAAAGGGAAAAAAGTGCTCTAAAATTAATAATACCACAAGGTGCTTATCAGTTGTAAAGGAGGTCTTTCAATAGCTCCTACTAAAAGACAGAGGAGCCACACTAGACCATCTTTTCTTAAGCCCTTGCAGACATCAGTGAGTGGCCCCACCTTAAAAAAAAAAAAAAAAAAAAAAAATTCGGGGGCACATTTTCACCCTAAACAAAAAAAAAAAAAAAAAATTCAGTGGCACAATTTCACCCTGAATCATTTGCTCCATTGGTGAAAGTCACAGAGAAAAGTCCTAAAATTATACAATTATAATAATAAATCAATTCAGCATGTCATTTCTGCTTTTCTACATTAATAAATTAACCATGTAACATTGTTCAAAATTATGTCAGTTACGCATATAATAATCTTTTAAATTAATGAAGTGATGAAGCAGTTTGATGACACCCATGATTTACAGGGCTGCTTTTAGCTAATGTTAAAAGCCTTTCATTTAATAAATTACTCCCTTGAGAAATTACCAAAAATGAATATTTTCTATGCTAAATGTTCCAAGGTTTACACTTTTTCAATATATTAACAAATGGCAAGGGAGAAGCATTTTTCAAAATATATCTTCTTTTACATATATTTAATTGAAATTAATTAGTATATTACTTTAGAAGGAAATGGTCACAGAGAAAGATGTGGGATCATTTATGTGAGTTTCTTATGGCAATAAACCAGAATTTAAACAATGGAATTAATCATGTCTTTAAAAAATTTTATGATAGATTAGGAATCATTCCAAGCTTTTTGATTAAATAGAAGGACATTGGGGAAAAAANTGCAATGAATATTTCCCTGGTTTCATTATGTCAGGGTATGTGCATGCTGAATATTTACTGAGCCTAAAACAAGAGTCCGAGTGAGGTTCAGAAGATGTATTTTGCTTCACTTTTCTTTTCACTTGGCACCCAGGTGTAATGTATGCACACTGTTATGAATGCTTAATATTTTCCATTTTATGCACATCTTAGAAGCAAGCTTTAAAGACGCTTTCTCCTAGGGTTGGTTGGGATTCAAGGAACATAATGTTAAACAGTATAGTATGTCCTATAAAAGAGGTTAAAATGGAGGTTATAATTATGAAAGCTCAATAGGTTTGAAAGCCAACACAGTGCCCCTTGCATGTGATACTATCTCTAGAAAGGGAAAGAGATATATAGGACCATAAAGGGAAGCCTGTAATTGATGCTCTCTGTACTTATTAGGATTTGTTTTAGTAACATCAGGGACTCGTTTTTGTACTACCTCTGAATAAATAATGTGCATAGTAGGTTGGGTCAATTCCTTTTCACTTTGAAATATTTTCAGTGGTTGCGCTAAACCCAAGAATAATTCATTGGCTTTTTGTAAGGCAGATGGATGTGTTATGAAAACTAGGTGTGTTAGCTGACTTACTTGCTGTCTGTGTCTGTAACAGGGGCCAGTGGGGAAAAGAAGGGACTCTTAGCCTTTGGGGTGATGGGAGAGCATTTTCCTGCTCAGTCAGGAGTATTTCTTAACAAATAAACAGGGTGGCAGAAAAACACCTTGTTCCACTGTTTATATTTCAACACGCCATGGGTGAAGTCTGCCACATAGCAGAGACTCCCACAGGAGACCTATGTATAATTCCTCATGGACAGAGCTTTGTCTCCTGTAAGTAAAACACTGTAATGAGCACGGCTCCTCAAATATGTATTTATTTTAACAAATAAGTGAAACAGAACCATCCCAAAAAGCCTGAAAATTTATTCCATTGAAGTCTTTGTTTGGCTCTTGCTCCTGGCAGTGGTTGCAGAGTTTAGTATCTCCAGCAAGTCACTACCTTATCCCAGATGCCAAGTTCCAGATCTCTCAAGCTGCTCCAGCCCTGCCAGTAGGAGAGACATGGTGATGCTTAGCTAACATTTGGGAAGTCCTTTGATATATCCTTAGGTGAAAAGGGCTGAGAAGGACAAATTATTAATAGCAGTGATTAATGGATTAGCTTTGAGTCATTCTCAAATATTTTCTCGGATACCCTATACAGCAACATGTGAACCATATATTTTTTTTCTCTGGGTTAGTTGGGTTGGGCTTTTTTTTGGTGAAAATGTTCATTGGGAAAGTTGGGCATTGGAAAGCCGCCTCTAAAGCATCTCCTACTCCTACTGCCCTTGGAAAAAGGTCATCAAGGAAATCCTGTCTGTCTCTCCATCACCACATTCTTGACTTAGATAACAAGGGACAGTTTTTTCCTCAAGAATGTATTCAATGTGAAGGTCCCCCCTTGAAATCCAGTCTTCAGAGAGAGCCTGTTTTACTTTGGTTTTAAGAAATAATGTCAGTTTTAACAAAACAAGGAGAATTTCTGGGATGGTGGAAAATTATATTGCACATGCTCCTGCATACAAAATCTGTCCACCCAGAGACAGAGGGCCTGATCCTGCACTCTGTAAAAGCAGTAGGAGCTTGCCATGAAATATTGGGAAACCTGGGATAAATAAGACAAGCAATTTGTACTGAGCAGTGGCTGAGACAGCATTTTCTGACAAATATGAAATGTTATCTACAAAGGCTCTGAGAATCAAACTATCGCCTTCTACTGTGCATTTATTTTTGGAGACCATCTTGAAAGTGCCACCAATTTTAACTTTGGGGTATTGCAACAGTGTCTGCTTATGTGAAACATAGTTTCCAAATAATTCAGTGAAGCTGAAGTGACTGTGTGTAGATGTGTTGCTCCCTGCCTCTGAGCAACCAGGACGTCTCCAAGTTCAATCCACCTACAAAACACATGGGGCCAGACTTTGTAGGGAAAGGGGTTGCTCCAAGAGCTGCAGAATGACAGATGGGTTCAATGTGAGTCCTCAGTTTGGCCTCAGTGAGTCCTAAGTTCTGAATGTAGTGGAAAAATTAATGTGAGTCAAACTCTTGTCAAGAAACTTCCAGGTAATTCTAGAGATTATTAATTTAGAGGCTTTGCTGAAGGTGTATCTCACGTGATTTCTGCAGTAAAGTGGACTTCAGCAGCTTCCAAACTGGAAAACTAGGAGGATTGATAAGAATAGGAGAAATCAATGACATTTATCTGTTGAAGAGCAAAAATAATTATGTTTATTTATCTTTATTAATAGATTGTTTGGGAACTTATTCTAAGAGAACTTAAGTAGTAGTAACAACAAATGTGTAGAATAAGTGCAGTACTACAGAAAAGCATGTCTGGCTATGAGGAAAAAAAAAAAAAGAGGAATATCTTAATATGTGCTTCTGTTGAGATATATGGGGATTGCATCATCCTGTATAACAGAACGTATCCAAATGCAGAGATAGGGCCAGAAAACCCATACATTTCTGCCAAGAGAGTTTCTGCCTGAATATCTTTTTGGCAAGGAAGAAATGCATCTCAATCCTCAAGTCCTGGAACAAATTGAGGGGTTGGTCTCTAACAGTAATTTTTCAGATGGGGAAATGACCTCAAACTGCCTCAAAAGACTTGGCAGAAAAGGGCCAAGAGGATGCAGGTGAAAAGCAGGAATCCTTGAGCAGGACCAGCGGCTCCCTCCTCCACCACTGTTTCAGCTTGAAAGCTGTGGGGATGAAGGGACATTTTCAATGTAAATAAAAAACAACAACAACAACAATGAACAACCAAAAACAACAAAAAAACCAAAACAAAAAACCTCCATGGCTGGCATTCTCAGGTCATGCCCTTGTTAATTTTGTAGCATCTACTACTGCAGGGTCTTCTGTTCCTGCCTCTGTGTCCACATCACACTCCAGCAGACCTGTGTGTATATTCGAGGTTGAAGCAGAAGATACTGGTCCATGTAAGGTTCTTTTGCATCTACAGTTTGGCTAGCACTCGGTTTATGTTCTGGCAAGAGGATGATGCAAGTCTTGCTCCAGACAAGCGGCAGTTATGAGACCAGGCTGTTGGGTCTCAGTGTTGTTCTACAGAAAGATAAGCATTATGTGGGGGCTAATTTCCAGTGCATTAAGCAGCAGAAGTATCTGTACCCATTCTTACCAGATCAGTACCGGCCTTAGCAATATAGTGTGAGGAGATCTATTGTTTCTCTTTTCTAGTTATCAGTAATACCATTTACATGTCCACGTCCTTCCAAAGTGGTCATCACTATTAATTTTATGTACCCAGTGGACTAATTTTATTAACAACTTCTGCACAAAGACAACATCTTTCTTTGAAAGTCAGCCTTGAGGGTCAGGGAAGGTGGTGAACAAGGCAGGGAGGGTCTTACATCTCCTTCTTGCAGAGTGGTGAGGTGAGGCATGCAAACAGCTGAGGATACAGTTTTCAGGCCTTGGAGGTGGGATCTAAAGCACAGCTGGATTAGCAAAGTGTTGTGTGTGCCCAGTCAAGCAACCAAGTTGAGATTTCAGTTAGTGGTGAGATCTGTGGGGAGGTTTTGCTTCAAGTGACCATTGCATTTCTACTGCACAGCTTCAGAAGTGCTGGGAAGACTGATTCCTGTCTCCTACTTTACAGGCTAGGCATCCCTGCCTTCCTGCTCCATCATTTGCCCACCATGCTAATTACTGGTCAGGGAAGTATGTGCACATTTGCATGTGCAGATTTGCTAGGGGAGGCAGGGGCTTTAGGCCTTTCCTAGGCAAACTCAGTCTGTCTGTAGTTATAGACATAGGGCTGCACAGCCTGGAGATGCTTGGGGAGAGTGGATTTGTCCCCATACACTGTTATTGTCATTCCACTGGTCTTGTCATGTCATGGTAGCCCTGTCCTGGGGCTAAGTAGCCTCATAGAGCATCAGCCCTCTGCACAGGATAGTTTAGCATGCTGAGAAAGTTTCCCTGCTAGTATAATTGACTAAATCAACTAAATATGTTAAAAGAGCAGCTGATCTCTCCACTGGTATATGCATCAGAGGCTACTTGAGTTAGCTAAGAAGTTAACTGATGAAAAATTAAGCTAAATAACCCTTTTATTAAAGAATAGGCCAAGAAATATCTGAGTGAAAGCATCCCTTTTGACATGCTGGAAGAAGATACAGTTGCTGCATGCCACATTTACCAGTGGATGAAGACAAGTTGGCAGGAAGCAGAGGAGGGCAGAAAGGTTTCAGTGGACACAGTGCTGCCCCTTCTTCCAGCTTCTTGATACGTGTTATGTCCAAGACCTGGGTGAGAAAAAGGCAGGCACTGAAGGCCAGCTCAAAACTGGCAGGAACACAGATGGGACAACACATGAACATGCAACACAAGGAAGGAGACATCAAAGAGAAAAGCACCGGCTGTAAAAGTAAAAAAACAAACAAACAAACCACACAAAAACCCACAAAACAAATCAAACAAACAAAACAAAAATCACACACACACACAAAAAAAAAAAAAAAACAA
>VZRU01012155.1:589628-600745 GCA_013398155.1 Pedionomus torquatus
AAAAAAAAACACAACCAAAACCATACAAAGAGAGAGGAAGACCTGAAAAGTGGCAGTCTGTTAGCTGAGTGAAGAGCACAAGGTGATACCAGGCCTGGTTCTCACCTGACAAAGGTTATAGAGCAAAGGTTGGGGTATGGTCAGGGTGAGACTGGGCTTGTGAGGAGGACAAGAATCTCTGGAGCCTTACTCACCCGTGCCTCAACCTTTGCACCATCAGTTCAGCCTTTGCAAAGGAGACCAGTCCATGTGGTTGCACAACATGTTGGAGGAAGCTGAGTTCTTCCCAGCAGTCATCTGCAGTGGCAGCGAGGATTTGTCTGATATAAGGGAAGGACATGACAGAAGAAATAGCCCCCAGGGGAGGAAAAAAAAGAGAAGTCCAAATGGTGGTGGAGGGGTTACTAACAATGCACCTGGGAGGTGTCATCATGCCCATGGAAGCATGCTTTAAAAATAATAATAGCAATGAGAATCATAGAATCACAGAATGGTTTAGGTTGGAAGAGACCTTGAAGATCTCCCTTCCATCCCCCTGCCATGGGCAGGAACACCTCTCACCAGACCAGGTTGCTCAAGGCTCCGTCCAATCTATCCTTGAACACCTCCAGGGATGGGGCAGCCACGGCTTCTCTGGGCAACCTGGGCCAGCGTCTCACCACCCTCATAGTGAAAAATTTCTTCCTGACATCTAATCTAACTCTTTCCTCCTCCATTTTGAAGCTGTTGCCCCTCATCCTATCATTACCTGCCCTTATACAAAGTACCTCTCCAGTTTTCAAATAAACACACTTTAATTAAAAAAATAATAATTATTACTTGTCACTGACTCTTTAACCGAGAAGAATAATGTTTTTGGATAGAAGCTCCTTACCAGGAAATCCATACTTTTTATCCACAGTTAATGCTTCTGATTCAGAAATCAGCAGAGAGAACCTGTTATCATTCATTCTGGATGCTGTTTGAAGGTACATGTAGCTTTAGGTCACAGCAGAGGGTGAAAGATGTAGCTTCTACACCACCAGCTCAGATGGCAGTGAAAAGGATAAAGGATAAAGATATATCACATCTTCTCCAGCTTTTAATGCTTGGAAATGCCAGCAGACCCTGGCAGACCAAGCTGCCATGACATAATGAAACATCCATGAAGGAAGAAGCACCGCAGCTTTGGGCAAGTTTGCCAGGCAACCAAGTACTATGCATCTCACGTGACAATAGCTGTTTATAAATTATTATCTAAGTTTTGTCACATACACATATTCATTTTTAATGTTTAAATGCACATTAAGAATAATTTTCACTAAAGAATGATCTCTAATTCCATCAGGAGCAAAGATGAGGAAATGATACATGCAAATTTGAGCAGGGTTTGGTACCATTAATACCTGACTTGTCTTCCCAAGGGGAACTCACCTGCCCCAGGTCTGTTGGAGCTTGCAGCATGGCTGGGAACCGAAAAGCCTTGGCTGAAACCCCACCTGTGTGCCAAAGCCCCTTAACTCTCTAAACTTGCCACTCCCACACCCAAGGAAAGTGCTTGCACTCTCCCACTTTCCCACAAAGACTAAATCTTTCAATTGCCTCCCACACAAGCCAAGAGAAAGGATGGAGCAAACCGCATTTTAATGAGCATTTGAATAATCATTGGGAAGAGTACTTTTCACTGACATAGCACCTTTTGTTCAAGCAATTTATCCATTAAGCCTGACAACATCCCTGAAGGGGGTTTTTTTGTTGTTTTTTTTTTTGTTTGTTTGTTTGTTTGTTTGTTTGTTTCTTTGTTTTTTTTTATTCTGAGGAAGAAGATATTTGGGATTTGCTGGAGGACAGGGCTGGAAACCCACAGCAGGGCTGGAAATGGGAACCCTGAATGTGGGATTTCCTCTCCCCCCAACCTCCACAGAGTTTCCTCTCTCCTCGCTAATCACTATGCAAGATCTTGATGACCAGATGCTTATAGATAACACAGCTCAAATATTACTTCCGTTCTGCAAATTACATGCTGGTTTGGTTCAAAGGCCAAATCCTGTTCTGTCATCAGCTGGTGGCAGGGATCCCATCTAATATGGGTGGAAGGAGGACCGAGACACAAGAGTTTGAGAAACAAAGCTAAATACTGGAAATATTTTGCGGCTGGAGGCATATGTGCATGGTTTAGGGCACTGTTTCTGGCTTGACAAAACCCGCAAGATTTTAAATGAGACTGTTTCTAAAGGGCACATCCAGGCACTTTATCCAAAATGACTGGCAAGGTATTTCCCTGCCAGACAGCATGCACGTTCCAGAGGACAGTGACAATATTTCTTCTCTGACATAGCCAGTTAAAAGGATTTATTTCCAGTAAAATAGAGTACTTCAGTTGTGTGATGGGAAAAAAAAAGGTACTGTATAATTAAAAGTGGGATTAGACAGAAAAATGAGATGTTAGGCAGATAATTAGGGAACTATTGTAATTAGAATGTACTTTTAAATCCCCTAGTAGCTTCTATTATGAACGGGATGTCATCTGATTACCTAATATTTCCTTTAAGTAGATATTTTTCCTCTTCCTCTTGGACAGGAAATCTTGAGTTCAATGACTTCACCTTAAAAAGTCACAGTTTACTGGGATCTGAATTCTCCTTGTAGCAAGCTAGTTTTTCTTAGGAGAAAAGATCTGTGTTTGTGGTTGAAAGAGATGGGAAAGATTTTACCAGTGACCTTATTAAATCACTTCTCTCCTATATTAAATACATTCTTACTTGTAGGCAGTATTTAGTATTCTTTGTATTCAGCCTTTAAGAGACATTACTGTGGTGTTAGCCTTAGATTAAATTTTTATTTGCAAGGGTTTTATACAAATGAAGTTGCTGAATATTTCTATGTGAAGTAGAAAGCTGTGATGGTTTCAAAAGGACATGGAGATTCGGGGAGAGCTGTGTGCCAGCTGCTGTTAATGAACATGAACCAACAAACGTCTGGGAAGCTGCTTGTCTCTCCCGGTCTCTCCATCGGAGAATGAGAAAAGACAGGCAGTGGTCCCACCACTTATAACCCCATAAATCAGAGTGGTTCTGCCAAAGTCAGTGTGACTATAAGTGAAGACTGGGAAGCAAGAGAATAACCCGTCCCATTCCCCTCACCTGAGCTTTTGCAGCAAGCTGCTGCAAGAAAGGATTACAAGCAGAGAGGAAAAAGTGAAAAAGGGAAAGAGCTTGATAAAAGTGTACTCTCCCTCCCTTATTATATTTTTTTTTTAATTAATCTTAAAATTTTAGGGATTGAGGGGGAAGCAAGTACAAAAGTTCAATTTGAATGCACTGGCCAGATGTTGCCTCTTATTTATAAAAGCAGGAGGGGAGGGTGGCAGAGGAGATGGCCAAACATGTCCAAGCCACCAAAAGTATTGGTGAGTGCTTGTGTACTACTGTCATTGGATAAACAAGGCTTCTTTTCATCTAAAAAAAAAACAACTGAAAAGCTGATGGATAATTGCTTTATGTAGAGTCAAGAACCTTGGCATCCATCTGAAGATATAAAAGATGACTTAGTTAAAAAGCCACTTGTATTACACCTGATTCCAGCCTACTGGAACATTAACATTACATTATTGTTAAGAGAAATGCTCAGAAAACTGCTACCAAGTAACCAAATGGTCAGGAAACGATTAAACTAACCCAGATATTGTACACAGGCCCTGGAGAAAGGAGCCTGGAGAAGAAGCAGCCTGGCTGATGTTGGAGACCCCTGAGCCTGACATAGGCATTGCTGCAACAGCAGCGGGAAAGGCTGAAATAAGTATTTCCAGTGCAGTGAATGATGCCAGGAAAAGGGTGTCCCAGCCTACTTCTTCTGGAGGAGAGGGGGGAAAGCACCTCTTTTGGATGTCCTTAGGAATTATGGACACAGAGATCACCTCTGGGGTTGGTACATAAGCCGTAAGAGGTCACCAGTGCACCAATGTGGCAGGAGAACCTGCTTAGTAACCAGGGAAAAGCCAGCAGCAATGAAATAATGGGAGAAGCAGACAAGACACCACTGACTGGAGGAGAAACTGAAGGAAGGACTCGTGGGTGAATGTCTCCCATCCGAAGATGATGGGAAACCATTGGAGGCAAAGCCAGCCTGGCTGCGTGCATGCACCCAGGAGCAGCAGCTCATGCAGCCTGGCAGGGTACCAAGGCAGCCTTTCACTGACAGGTTTTGAAACATTGCTCATCTGTCAGCACAAGCACACCCCTGACACCAGCACAACATGACCTGCCAATAAGAAAAATTTCCAAGAGCTGGGAATCCTCACAGATCCACTTCAGTCTTTAACGGATGAATGACCCAGCTGCCACAGGAGGGGTTTGGAACTAGATACCCTTTAAGATCCCTTCCAACCCAAACCATTCTATGATTCTTCTGTATTTACTTTTGGTCCTTCCCCATGGATCTGACAAAGGCTGGTGGGCACCGGCAGTCAAAGGGAGCCAACATTAGTGGGTCTAACAGCAAATCCTCCCAACTTACAGTGTTCTTGCTGGAAGAGATCATCAATGAAACCATTCAGGAGGTCAATGAAATGCTGACAAAACCATTCATTTGAAGGAGAAATACTGAGCTGAACTGCAGAGAACGCTGATGCCAGCATGGACAAGGATTGTCCAACATCTTCTATCTTCCCAGGCTGGATCCTGATGTCCAAGTAAGGAAAGAGATGCCTGGACCAATGAGAGTGAAGGAAATTCAGTGATTCAAAGCCATGGCCTCTTGTTCTATATTTGCAAGATGAGGAGTGCAGAGGAACGTGAACTGGTTCTTTTTCAATCCATTGAAAAATCTGGGCTTCTCACTCCCACAGAAAAGAGCCATTTGGCCTAATGATACCTTCCAGCTCTGCAGTGTCACTCAGCCAAGACGCTGAAGCACTTTAGATGTCTTAATTCATCCTCTCAGCAAATAGCCAAGCTTCTGCACAGCAAAGTAACAGTACAACACAATGGGGAAAATACAGTATAGAAAAATACAATGGGTTTATGTCTTTTATGTCTTATACTGCAAACACATAAAAAAAAATTAGAGTTTGGAGAGTATTTTTTTTTAAAGCAAAAAGAATGATTGGCAAGGCAGAGAAAACAAATATTATACCCCTGAGAAGGTTAGGGACATACTATTTTTCCAGTTTTACAGAAGAGCAATGCCAGATCAAAATTACTTTCTCAAGATCACATGGGGTGATCCTTCCACCCTTTCTATTGAGTAGTTCTTACTCAAGGGTTTGTCTGTCTTTGTGCCCAGAGACTTTAAAACCAGCTCTCCAGTGGTGTAAATTTATGGTGTATTAGCTACTCTGTATTTATTCCCCACATAAATATCTTTTCAAAGCAATCTACCTCACCCAAGGGCACTTTCAGAAGTGTAAGGCCAGCAGTAATGCTGCTAAAAGAATTAACACTGTCCCACATAATTAGTGCTAATTAGTACTGGTCAGGACAGGAGTTAATGCACACTGGTGGGTGTAAATTCTGACTTTGTGTCCCTGTGCTGACATAAAACCAACCTGGGAATGATATCCCACTGAGTATGACAGTGAAGGGACCAGATTGGTGACCTGATGTCTCATGGTTCCTGAGCTCAAATTCTCTCTATTCCAGACCTTTCTTCCCATCGTAAAAGCCTGCACCCTCTTTTCAGGAAAGTTCTACCAGTAATATCAGAGATATTTCATAACCCATAATTTCTGTGGGTCTTGGGTGAGGTGTGGGGGTGTGTTGAAAAACGCTACGCATCAAAACTGGAGGCTGTGACAATACAACAGAATATCTTCAGGGAGTCTCTCATAGCTTCCCACTATGGGGTTAGCTGTTTGTGGCAGCAAAACTGAATTACAGAGCTCAACAGCAAAGAGGAAAATTAATCAAAGAAGAAAATATCAATGGAAATTCCAGCTACCCCCCCCTCCTGTGGTAGGAAGCCGATAGGTAACTTTGCAGGAGGAGGGTGCATGCCGGGGAGCAACTAGCATGTATGTTGATTCAGGACACCGGAGCTGGGTGTCCTGGGGAAATGGATGTTGCTGCAGAAAGCGATAGGAAACAGAGCGTGGTGCACATAGAGAAGGTACTTCCCTAAGACTTCAAATGCATTTTATTTCCAACTGTGTTTTCTACAACTTGTTGAAGGTTGGACCTGTCCTCCTTGTGGTGGGGCTTGAAGTTTGAAAGAAAAGGTGCATTATACAAAGTTGCCTGGATGCAAACACCCTCCTCTTTCCTTTCTTCCTTCCTTCCTTTGAAGAGAATTTGCTGAAATGTAGCCCTCAATAGTTATAAATACTGGAAAAAAAGAAAATTAGTAAAGTGGCTGGTAATATTTTGGGTTGAAACCCCTCATTTTTACTCCTAGACAATTTATGTGCTTACTGAGTTCAGGAAAACAATTTAGCAACTACAAGCAGAACCTCACAATATAATCACAAAGAAAAATGAACTTTTTTCACACTGAGAAGGCCTGCTTCAGTTCGTTGGAACAGCAGTTGAAACCCAGGTTTTATTGGGGTTTGAAGGATGGGCAGGCTGAATTGCCCTGGGTACTGGGCTCCAGTCTGATTTCCAGCATCACTGAGATCCATCTGTTCACACTCTTTTCACCTGGACCTGCTGAAGCTGTACATCACTCGTAATCAGGACCCAGCTGGTCTCTAGAAACGAACCTTTTCCAAGCAGGAAAGCAATGTGAAGTGTAATTTTAAATTTATTTTTTAAAATTCAGAGGTAAACCCCTGTACGAATACTTGCTTTGATTTAAACCAATCTTACATTGATTTTGCTTAATTGATGATGAGGGATTTGTTTGACCTAAACAAACAGATACTGCTCATAGATTGAAATTAAATGTTTTTTCTTCTGTTTTTTCCCTAGTCTTAGCTAGCTTAAGGTCTCAACCAAAGTTAAAGCTGGGATATTTTTAAGCTGGCTAGTTTTGGCTAGAAACCTGTCAGCCTGTTTGTGGCAGCTCATCAGGCACTGGTAAATGGATTTCATTTTGATCAAAGCAAGTGGAGATGATGTGACTCTCTGCCTGTTGGAGAAGGACCCCCAAGGTGACGTCAGGCAAGGGAAGAGTCACTGGGTGCAGCCAATGTGTTGCAGAAGAGCTTCAAAGCAGGATCCGTAGGCAACCTTGACTAGGAGCAGGGAACAGATCCAAGGGAAAACATGAGGCCGGCAGGCTTGGCTTCCTAAACAAAATCTATATTAAGAGACAGGCAGGTAAGAAGAGCTTTAGAAAAAGCACTGGAAAGTGGAAAGAGGGAATGGAATAAACTACATAGCCAGAGCAACCAGTTGTCCTGTGGTGGAGTTTTCTTAGGAGGTCTTTTACTCAAGACACTATGTTTTGTAGTGTGCTCATGAGGTAAAGTTCCTCTGAGAATTAGCAGCTGTTTGCAATGCTCTCATCGTGTTTGGAAGAACACACTACCCCCCAAGGCAGTGAACACACAATCAAAGGAGGTGAAGACCCAGGAGCCATGCTCTGTGGAGACAAAGCACAAGAGCAGGACAGCTCAGGAAGACTACAAAAAGAAGGTACGTCAAGCCATGTTTGCTATCTTTGATGCCTGCACCATCACTTTTTGAGAACAGTTGGGAGGAGCCATCTGAGTCAAGAAGACAAGAAATCCTTGTATGCGGTCCCTCATGGAGAAGCCTGGCCCAACATCCTGATGGCCAGAGGAAGAAACAAGGCGGTTATCTGCATCCTGATCCAACAAGGCCAATGAAGGTCCTGTAAGCACATATGGTGAAGAGTGCTGTCAATGGATCTCAGCCTATATGAAGCTAAGTGGCATCTCAGTAAGAAAATATTCAGGATAACTGCAGCTCTTCTGGAAAACAATGAAGAGAACTGTGAATGCATGCAACTGTCATAAAACCTTCCAGTCTGGAGCCACACAGAAATAGGCAGCATACTGCTCACTAGAGTATGACATCCCAGGAGGGAGGGAGGAGGAGAAGGTGACATTCCCAGGTATGGAAGCCCAGGTCAGAAAGCTACCAGCCACTCCAGCAAGGCAAAGATTTTTAAAGCAGAGTTTTGAACTTTGTGTGGTAGTCAGATGGTGGAGCTTTCCCCTAACTTATAGTCCAGTCATGCTTCTAATACAGAAAGTACATCAGAAGCTAGAGTTACTGTGAGACTGAGTGTACTAATGAATCAGATTGTCTCCACATGACTTCAAAGGCTTTGGGAAGAGGCAAGAATAACTAGAAATGTAACACTAATAGCGAGGGCAACATAGCTGGCACTGGTGGAACCTGGCGAGAGTCTCTTCATCATCAGGGAGGCTTAATCTGGTGGAGCTGTACAGCAAAAAAGGAGTGGCAACAGCCTTGATTTTGGCAAGAATAAAAGTAAGGTGGAATGGTCTTGGTGGAAAAATGGAGTGAGCAGTACAATAATAAAATGTTTAAAGAGGACCAAATTAAGAAGCATCTCAAATAGTAGCAAGGACAGGAAAATAATAGAAAAGGTTACAAATTATCAGCAATGCAGATGACTATAATAAACTATAATAAACCTCAGCTTGGAAACATAAAACAAGAAATATGATCTAGAATTATATGGGGGAAATAATTTAAAGCAAGATATTCAGGGGAGGGGGGGAGAGAGATCTGGGAAGGGCCCAGAGTTGCTGTTTATGAGTTAATGAAGAGTGGGGTGGGAACAGCTTGTCTTCAAGTGGAGACCTGAGAGGCAAAGCATCTCGCCTCACACCACCATGTAGCTTCTTGGTCAAATCCCTTGAAAACCTTTTGTGCTTCAAGTGTTCTTGCTGTGGAATGGGGATTTCCTTCCTCGTTCATACGCTTGGCTGCTACGATGGCACCCCTGATGCCACAAGCCATCACACACCATCTGGCTGACCAGTCCCATTTCAGGCAATACACTCAAGGAAGATCAAATTAAAAGGGATGGGAGAAATGGTGAGGGGATCAGGCAAGTGCATCTCCATGGTTCACCTTTATCTGATGGGGGAGTAAATGTATCTTTGGAGAACTTGACTCCATGGCCCCTCATTGCAGAAAAGACATTGACATTTTGGAGCATGACCACAGAAAGGCAACAATGCTGGTGAGGGGTCTGGAGCACAAGTCTTATGAGAAGCAGCTGTGGAAACTGGGATTGTTTAGCCTTGAGAAGAGGAGGCTGAGAGGAGATCTTATCACTCTACAACTCCCTACTGTAGTGTTCCTACTGTAGTGTCACCAGGTAGGGCTAAGTCTCTTCTCCCAAGTAACACAGGATAGGATAAGAGGAAATGGCCTCAAGTTACTCTAGTGGAATTTTAGATTGGATATTAGGAAGAATTTCTACACTGAAAGGGTTATCAAACATTGGAATAGGCTGCCCAGGGAAGTAGTTGAGTCACCATCCCTGGACGTAGTTAAAAAATGGGGAGATATGGTGCTGAGGGACATGGTTTAGTGGTGGGTTTTGTCAGTGTTAGGTTGATGGTTGATGGGTAGGGTGATGATCTGAAAAGCCCTTTCCAACCTAGACAATTCTGTGATTCTATGATTCGGCTCCTGTTTGCATCCAGAGAGGCATAAAAGCAGTGTTTTGAGGGAAGAGGGGTGAGGCAAAGTATCATCAAAATCCCCTGGGAAGCACTCGAGTGGGTAGAGCCTGCAGACATACTTTTGTTGGCTCCACAATGGAGAGGTTCAAAGCTACCCCAGTTGTGTCTATGTGCACTACTATGCATATTGAGAAAGGTATGGCCCTTTTCAAAAAGTGACTAAGACAGTTAATCCTGTTGACTTTCAATGAGACTTGGGCTGATAGGGAGCTTCTGAAGTGTGGCATACCATGCATGTTTGATAAAACTGGTTTATATCTCTTGCAGGAATGAGGTGCCAAATTTGGTGTGGACTGTGGTCACTGCAGTGTTGAGAGAGGAAGAAAAATGTCTTTGGAGATTTGAACTGAAAGGTTGAATGGTGGGATAGTCCTCCTCAAAGCATGCTGAGACCCCTCTTAGCTAAAACACAGAGTATTTGGTTGACCTAAAGTCTGCTAAATGTAAGGAAATAATGTTGCAATTGAGGAAAGCTAAGCTAATTGCTCTACAAGACGTTTCTGTGGTTCCATGTAAAAAATACTCCCTTTCCAGAGTGTGGATGCCTATCTGATTTCTTGCCACGTTCCCACCACAAAGTCAAGGATCAGAGCAGGAGAGCATGTTCTCTAGAATGTAATTACAGCTTCTCAAGCAAAGCTAACATCCTTAATATGGAAAAAGGGGTTGGTGGGGTAAACTGGAAATAAATGTGCATCTGGTGAGTTCTTCTTACTGGGGTTTCCCTTTGACAATGGCAGATCTTTCTAATGAACTCTTTAAACAAGCTACAGAAAATAATTCTGAGCATCATGTCATTGCGCAGAATTCTCTGAATCCCTGGGCTGACAAGATTTCCCATCTGAAACCAGCTCATGGCCCTGTATATCTGGATCCAGACCCAGAGCCGGGATGGAGCCACAATGCAGGGCTGTCCCCCATCCTGGCTGTGGGGCTGTGGAGGAAGAGGAGGAGGAGTCAGCGATGGTGTTGCTGCCATGTGGGAGGCCCAGGGCTTGGGAGGCAGCTCCTGAGGCTGGGGCCCCTCCAAGGGGGCGCTGGCTTTGCTCAGACAAAAGTGCAGCTTTCACTGCCTCCCTCCCCGACCCACCATCCTTCTCTCCTTGGCTTCTCCCCCGCGTTCTCCCATGGCTTCTCACAGCTGCTGCCCTGGAGATCTGGCCTTGATGTGGGAAGAGGCCACCTTCCCCTGTGAGGCTCAAGGGCTCAACAGCTGTCTCTGCTCCATACAACCCCCAAGTGGGGAGGATGGAGAGGGGATGGCAAAGTGTGTTGGGTGGAGAGGGCAGTGCAGACAAAGGATGAGCCCTCCTGCTCTTGGAGGTGAAGCTTGGCTCTGTGGGCTGACGTGGCTTGTGTGGCACTGGGGAGGTGTAGAGAAAAGGCAATTCTGCCTTTGAGTCCCTCTTCCAAGAGAGCTTTTAGAAATGGTTAACCAGGAGGATTTTTTTCTTATGTTGTCCTTAGAGCAGCCCTTGTCTGCACACACATACCCATGTACACTTTTCTC
>VZRU01012156.1:545-46509 GCA_013398155.1 Pedionomus torquatus
AGTGTAGCTGCTTACCATAGGACTTTTCAGTTGTCAAAAGGGCACAAAAAGCACTGCATTACTTTTTACAACACTGAGCAATGCAGTTCTATTTTTTACAGAACAAACCAGAGATTAGAATCAGAATAAAAATACCAAATTCTAAATTGCAGAGAACCGTATGTAAACACATATATCCAAATATAATATACATATTTGTATTTTATATATATTTATTCCTGTGTGGTTTCCCTTTGCAATGTTAAAAATGATGAGTTTTCATTCCAGGTGAAACTGAAGAACTGCAGAATCAGTTTATATGGAGCTGTGTGATGAGAATGTGTAATTTGATTTCACATCTCTGGGAATAAACAGAGTAGATTTCTTTCTTCCTTTGGAAAGGTGAAAACCGCAGCTCATTTTTAGTTACCTTTTTCCATAAGTAAGCAATGATAAAACTTCAGTAAAAGGCTCCAAAATGTCCCACCTTCTTTTTTTTTAAAAAAATTAATCAATATTTACAACTTTTATAAGTGCACAGAACTGATGACTTGTCTGTCCAAGGGATGGTCAAAATATATTTCTAGCTGCGTACTCTATTTAAATGAAATAAATAGTCATGAAAAAGCATGATTTGTTGATAGTAACCTCATTTCTCTCATCTGGTATGTTATCAGGAATGCAAGAATCACTGTCAATACCTCTGTTATCCTTTAACAAATTAGTATGTTACCACTTCTTGCAGAGACCTGCAAGCTCTCTTGGAACAAGACTGCTTTCTTGGAAAATATACAAATATTGTATACATGTCCCTAGAACAATAAACATAAAATTTTAAGTCATTAAATTGTTATGAAATATTTAAATTGCTCCTCTGCATTCTGTGATTTCATGGTGCTAGCAAATATCTTTTCATCATATGGAATTAAAATACTGTTCAGTGATTTTCAGTTGCATTACTTTAGCTACATCCTGGTTGTCTTTATTCTACCAATTACTTAGCTTCAGTTGATTTAGTCCTCCAAGTCAGAAAATATAAATGACTTATTAAATTATACAAAAACCACTCCCTTTTATTTGAGAAGTATTAATAAAGCAATT
This sequence comes from Pedionomus torquatus, assembly GCA_013398155.1. Classification (NCBI taxonomy): domain Eukaryota; kingdom Metazoa; phylum Chordata; class Aves; order Charadriiformes; family Pedionomidae; genus Pedionomus; species Pedionomus torquatus. The sequence continues at coordinate 1,626 of VZRU01012156.1, forward strand.
CAATGCCTTTCAAAAGTGTTCAGAATAGAATATGAGAGCTGGAATTATTAAAATATTAGTCCTTTGTTGTAATGGCAAAGGTTATTTTATGATAGGTTGATAGTAGCCTGGAGTAAAACACCTATATCTGATGGATTACAGTTGTGTGATCTCTCACGATCTTTTCAAATATATTCTGAAGAAAACCAAAGCTATAGCGTGTCTCAGTTCTTCATGTTTACAGATTATATAGTTGATTCTGTTATTTGCATTTCACACAGTATAGTTCTAATTTTAAATGAATGTATGCAGTTGAAATGAGGAATTCATAAGAAAGAGGATGGATATTCAGTTCACTACATTTAGTTTCTAAGTTAATTTTGTATTCTGCATGAAACTGTGAAAGACCCATTCAATTTCCAGATCAGATAAACTAACAATACGTTATGAGCAAAAAATGCTCACTGTTAAATGTTATGTTCTGAGATGATGAGATAAGCAACTGTGAACAAATTGATTTTATGCCTAGTATATGGAAAAGCATAATTTCTTTCTAGATAGTTGATGGAAATTTTCTTGTCAGCACCTATGTGAAGATTCAATAGGGAGAAACAAAAAATTCTTGCCTACCAAAATTGTAAATATTTGCCACATAAAAATGTTGCATTTTTTCTTAGATTTTAAATAATGCAGAAGTTGATATCCTCCTAACCTGCTATTTTCAGTCTTTTATCAATTGCTCTATATTTATCTCTGGTTTAGTTAAATGTAATTCAAATTGTATGGATTGAATTCTGCTGATTTCATTTGTGAGTGTAATACACCTGGACTTCAAATATTTTCTGAAGATGAAAGAAAGAATCACGGTGGAGGACAGTGTTTTTCTTCATTTGGGAAGTGAGTGAAATTTAGATCCTAGATTGCCATTATGCTTGCTGTGCAACAGAAGGAAAGTACCTATTGCCGAAAAATTAGTCTGCCAGGTGTGTAGGCTTTTTTTTCAAGTCATTCAATTATATTAAAACCTGTGGAATATCCAAATATACATTTTGGGTGAGAAATTGAAATTCCTGTTTGGTGCAATCTTGTATTTTGATGAGCAGCAGAAGACTAACTGCTCTGAAGTATGTGTTTCTTTTGTGAGCCTCAAAACAAGTCATGTCTGGAAAGGACTGTTTCCAGAGAACACAAGAGAGAGGACAAATAGTCCACTGGAAAAAGAGCAATCCCAGCTCTTTCTTTAGCAGTAAACTTTTTAATAGGGTCTCCTGTGAGAACTTCCAACTTATACCTTCCATTAAGGGTGCAAATTGAAGGAGCTAACACTATAAATACACTCCGCAACTTTTGAAGTATTCAGGATTTTAGTGCAAAACACCTTCTACAATCTCCAACTCAAAATGCAGGTGGCTGACAACCAGGTCAATATGATTGAAACCGATGTAAAAAGATGTTTTTCCTTTTTATCCTGATAAAGGCATTCACATCAGTTACTATATGAAATAAAAAATCTATAATGTAGTCCTGGGTTTTGTTTGCTCACTTGTCTATATTAAAGATGAATTCACTATAAAATGTCAGGGATAGTAGTCTTGTCTTAGAGTGACCTCGCTTTTCTTCCTCTCATAGACTAAATCTATAACTGATGTTGTTATGCATGAAAGTGAAGTATTAAAAGAAATTCTGAGATTTTAAAACCCCCAGTAAATTCTAAATAGTAGGAGGAATCTTGGAATGGATTGTTTCTACATGTGTGCCTCTTGATCCATTTGCAGTAAATTTCCACTGCATTTTCCAACTTAGTTGAGTCAAGGGGAAAATAATAATTTCAAAGATGACAAAGTTAGGTCAGTCAGAAAAGGTAGCCATAGATTAGAAGTGGAAATAGGGCAAAGAACAATAGTGATGTCAAAAAGGAGCAGTTGTCCCTGAAAAATAATAAAAGTGGTTCCTCAGAGACAGCAAGCAGTTAAAAAGTATAAGGCCAATTCACTAATACAAGATATTTCTTGGAATTGCTATTTTTACTTTAAATAATAATAAAAAAAAAATCTCTTCTCTGATAAACACGCGAACAAGGTACACTCAAGAGGCTAGCTGACATGTTAGTTTTTCATAGTATCAACTTCTTTGCTATTATTACTCAAAGTAATCTTCCGTTGGTGGAAGCAGCTATTAATGACTGTTATGAAACAGGTGTTTAGTACTGTTATGAAATGAGAAGGACAATAGCTTCTTTTTTAGAAAATAACCTCCATAAATGGAAGTTTAGATGTTCTTAATGGGAATGAACAGTCCATTTGTTGTCTTTGAGACAGAACAGCTACTGTGCTGATCCGTGCACAGAAGTCATTCCCTTTGATTGGCTTGCAAGCTAATTATCATGACCTTGTGGCCTGATATCTCTTATACTGTTCCAGGTACTCAAGTGAGATTGTAATGCCATCAATAAAAAAAAAATACTGCATATGTGTTCTGCATAAATCTCTTATGTCTAGGATGTGAGTCAAGATTTTACATTAAACTACCAACACTTCTTTAAAAATAAAATTAAATCTGAAAACTTGAAAGAGATGTTATTATACACATTATGTTTTACTATTCTCCTCCCTCCCCCTATATCTACATAGGTTTTTCTGGGTTACAGCCATAAGTCTTTTTATCTTCTGGCAAGTCCCTGAAGATGTCTTATCTTAAAGAACTCCTCTAGAAATAGAGGAAATTCTTTTTGTATTTACTGTCTTGATATATCATCTTTTCTTTCCTGCAAATGATCTTATTATTTTCTATTTTTGACACACAGGAAAAGAGCCACTAAATATTTTGTTGAATTTTTTTGAATAAGGAGTGCAGTGTTACCACAGTGAATGCCAAATGTCTAGCACAATATTAAACTCCTAGCACCTAAACACTACATCTGGGGATTTGTGAAAATCAACAGTTAATATTTTCCCACAGGGACCATGGTGTGTTACAAAGGCTTTCACAGTATTCTTGGTTTTTGCTAAAAAAATGAAGCTGCCTTTCCCTATTTGTATAAACAGCGAACTATACTGAGATCAGGTAAATAAATGATAAAATAAAAGAAAATAAATGGAGTCCAGAAAGAATTTTGTGGTTATCCTCATTTGCTATCAAAGACCCATAGTATCCTCAGCCCTAGAGGAGTCCGTACAAATGTATTCCCCTGAAAGAAGCTACACAGTAACAGTAATAAACAGCATTACTATTGGACTTTAATGATAATATCTCACATTCTACTATATGTTATCTGTAGGTAAAGATTAACTTTTTCCTGTCTAGTGTTATAATCTCCATTCTTCTCTTGATATGCTTATGAAAATGTTATTGACCTTTTTAGAGTTTATGTGAACAGACTCAGGGCAGCTGTATCTATTTTTTTGCTGCATTCTAACAGCACACTGTTAAAAGGAGGAATTATATTGGCCATAAAACTGGCCTTATAGAAAGGGTTTTCTTGCACTGTAATGTCTGGTCTGACATTTCTGTGCAGCAGGAACAGTATGATGAAATTGTTATATTCCTTGCCATAGCTTCAGAGTATCTCATCACCAATTAGTAAATCATTAGCCTCAATATCACCTAGAACGACTGTCATCTTTCCTCCATGGGAGTGCATTGACAGGAATAATGATGCACAGTAAGTGGGAAAATTTTTAATGAAATATTTTTTGGTTGAGTGTTATAGCTAGAAAACTCTGCTTCAATGAAGCAATCATATATGCCCTTGGATGTCCTCAACATATAGTACATAGTTTCAGTAGAGACAGCAGAAGAATTGCATTTACAAAATTTCCATTTTTATCTCCTCCTTGGCAAGCAATGAACAGAAATATAATTAACCCTTTCATTGCTTTAGCTTTGTAACACGACACATTTGTAGGAAGGACTCTCCGTGAGTCCTCTGGTACCTGACAAAATTTACAGCGTGAGCAAAAGCAACCTCAGATATTCACAGTTATTTCTATGACTACTTTCCTACATACCTTGTAATTTGGAAGCTGAAATACCATTAAAAAATCTAACATGTATGCTTCATTTTCCGTATAATAGTTTTATATTTCATCTTTACTGCAGTCATCTGCAAAAAATTATTCCTAGATATATTTAAGATTGAATTTTTTCTCTGTTGAATGTGGACACGGATTAAGTCTTGAAAAACAAACCTTACTTTATTCACTATTCTTGTCCTGTGTTTGAGTTCCTCTAATAAGCTGCTTGGGCTTTATCTTTTGATTTGGAGCTCTGCTGTACAAGCCATTGTGCACTTTATAGCTATATATTGATGTGCTGAAAACATGAATGCTCATAGCCTGTAGATGAGACTTACTAGTGGCAGGAGTATTTGAATTAAGTCCTGTGAATTCAGCAATCAATATTTCTAACTATTTCTAAATGTATTAATGTATTCTATATAAGACAAGTTTCCTGTTATTTGCTTAGTTATAGTCAACTCTACTCTTAATCCTTAGAATTTCTATTCTATTTCTATTTCTAATCCAACTTTCATATTGCGGCAATAAAAAAATCTGTATCTGAATGATGTTTTGTGAAAAATAATACCCTTGAATTTGGAGGGACTTTGCATTTTGATATTATGGAGAAAAAGAATTTTGCTTTGTGCACTGGAAAATACAGGCTTTCCAGCACAGCTAGCTGCTATTCAGTAAGAACAATTCAGTGGCTGGCCTCATAAGTGATATATGATTTCTTAGATAAAAATTACTCAGTGACAAATTGAAAAAATTGTGTTGTCCCAGTAGTGTTCTAGGCATTAATGACAATGTAATAAGAATTTTCTATATTTTTAAAGAATATGCATAATTTACACTTCTTTGTAAATTATAACAGTAAACCCTACTTTCACCACTTACGGTAACCTTTCAAATATGCTTGAATAAAATTCATCTTTCTGTGTAAATAACAGTAGGTTCATTCTTTTATGTATTGGATTCAGAAATTGCAATGAAATTTCTCTATCAAATGTCTTTTGACTGTGAAGTGAAGTGACTATACATATAAGTTACTATTTTCACAAAGAACCAGTTTTCAAACCAAAAAAAAATTTCTTGAACACAAGCAGAATGGAAATATAGGCCACGTCTTTTAAGCAAGGGTTATAGAAATATTTGGTTTTTTTTCAAATATCATCCCAGAAATTCATGTTTGTTTCTGAATTGTATGTGTTGGGATGTCAAATCTTTTAATATCTGTCAGAAGGAACAATGATTATTACTTTTTGGTTTGCTTCATTACTACAGCATTAGTTGAGACTTTAATAATTTTGGTTTGTCCTACATGCTATGTGTTAATATTACAGGATAATAAGGTAAAACAACATTACAGAGAGAATTTTCTCTGCTTAGGTTTATCTGAAAAAAATAGATTTTTTGTTGTCAAACAGCATGATGAGGTGGTTAAACTACAGTTCTTTCAAGACTGTATAATGTGTCAAACACTGCTTAGTTTTCCTTGTTTGTATGGTGGTGGGTATTCCCACCTGTCATGCAGGAAGCTGGGATTCATTTCCTCAGCTGGGAGTGGTTCAACAAAGGGACATGAAAAGTCCTGCACATGAGGAAGAATAACCCCAGGCACTAGTGCATGCTGTAGAACTATTGAGTGCAAAGAAGATATGAAAAAAGTCCTTAGGGGTCCTGCTGGACATCAGGTTGAACATGAGTCAGCGATGTACCCTTGCAGCAGAGAGGGTTAACAGTATCCTGGGCTGTTGCTAGCAGGCTGAAGAAGAGAAACTTTGCTTTCTGCTCAGGACTGGTGAGGTCATACCTGGAGTTCTTGTTCCAGTTCTGGGCTACCCAGTATGAGAGAGACATGGACAAACTGGAGAGGGTCCAATGACGGGCCACAAGGGTGATTAAAGGGACTGGAGCACCACACATATGAGGGAAGTTTGAGGGCTGGGACTGTTCAGTCCGGAGAAGAGAAGGCTCAGGAGGATCTTGTTAGCGTATATAAATACTCAAAAGGAGACTGCAAAAGGAGACTGCAAACTCTTTTTGGGTGGTGCCCACTGACAGAATTAGAGGCAATGGGCACATATTGAACTGTAGCAGCTTCCACCTGAACATCAGGAGACACTGAACATTAGGAATCACTATGAGGCTGATGGAGCACTGGACAAGTTGTCCAGAGTGACTGAAGTGTCTCGCCCATAGGAGGTAGGCTACAGCAGTCATGACACAATCCTGAGCAACCTGTTCTAGGTGGCTGTGCTTGAGCAGGGGAACTTGGACCTCAGCAGAGGTCCTTTCCCACCTCAACCATTTTGTGATTCTGTGAGATTCTTACAGGATCATTTACCTAAGCAAGCTGTTTTTAGTATTTATGTAAATCTTATGTAGAATTATTTAAACATTAAATAAATTTTAGTGTAATTTTGATATGGTATATCTTTGTGGCTCTGAACCAAAGGAGACAAAGACTGTATCTTTCAATTTCCCAACTAGTTGATGGTACCAATTTTTCTGTGACTCTGAAAATTTTCTTTTGACTTAGATTCTTGTCAGTATTTCAATTGTTTTTCTACCATCATGGTAGGGAAAAAAAATGAAGGGTTTGGATATTTTCTGGTTTTGTTCTTTTTTCCTGACAGCTTTTAGGACAAGGAATCTTTATTGCCTACCTGTATTACCTGCACATACATGGATAGAAGCAGATGAACAAAAATAACGGAAATCTTAGCTGTAAGAAATTAATATGATAATTCCTTATTAACATTAAAAAAATACTAAAGAAAGGAAAATTTCCTTTCTCAATCAATTCTTAAGAGTTTAGTTACCTTTTATTCTGAAGAGTGCTTTAACTTCATAATATAAATTGATGTATGTTTATGTATTCTTAGGACAGAACTGAGAATGTCTTTATTCTTGTTGCATAAGACAAGTCAAAACCTGAGCTTTACCATTCAATCTTTCAGAACTGGGAGTAGGCAAGGTGTGTCTTTTGCTTCGTATTTTTTTTTGGCCTTCAGTCCCATGGGAAAACTGAGAACTGAAACTGAAAAACTATGTCGGAACTGTAGAAAGGTTTGGTGTTGACATTTACAGAGTGTGTGGTTTGGAAGGGACAATGAACTAATCTAAAGCCTACTTCCTATACTTGATTTAATAGAGTACTTGAATCATTGTACAGACAAACAAACCATTTAAAGCATTAATATTTTTCTGTATGTACAGGCTGGACCATGTTGTTTGAAGGTAAATTAAAGAAATTGGGGAAACCGAAAAATGCAGTCAGAAATGCACCTTCATCTCCCATAACTGTAGTTCTTTCATGTAATGTTTCTTATGCATAACAATGTTTTCCTATTACACTGTAGTGGTATACCATTTCAACTAAACACTTGCATCATCTGTTTGTTTTCCTTTCCAAACAGATGCAGCATCAAGCTGCTTTATCTAATTTCATTCAACTGGAGAGAAACAGATGACATTTTACATAAGGCCACAGCTTGGCTAGGAGAGGGAATAAGTAAATTTTGGAGAGAAAACTGTGTTGTCTGGGCACAGTTGTGTTGCATGAAAGGGAATAAGAAAGAGGATGCTCCTTCTGAACCAGATAAATATGAGAACTGTTTTGCTTTCCTTTATTCCATAATGATTTTTAAGAGCTCAAATATTAATGTTCCTTATGAGCTCTGGGTACAGCTGAAGAAATGATTCAATCATATAGAAAAGAATAAATGTCTGAAATACTAGTATAGGAGTGTGACATACTGTGGGAGAATGCAATCTTTTGCATAATGTACTGTTTCATTATTGAATTACACCTGAGGACAACCTGTAACTTTACTGAGCTGAGTAAACACTGTGCTCTTTGCCTGCTTCACAAACTTCTTGAGTCAAATGCTTCACTTGTACCTAGAAGAAACACTGGTGTGTTACTGGTGATATCACAGTAAATGTTGAATTTAGCCACTTTTGAAAGAGTGAATAAGTCCACAGGCTACTCAATGTACACCTGTCCAGTTTGATTTATATGACATACCAAATGTCAAAGCATTTACAAGATAGAAGGGCCAATGAATGAGAATTTTGCTTACGTAGCAAGGACTACAGTTTTTGGTTTGCAACTGTGCATACTTGAGAACTCAGTGAGGACACTGTGGGACACAGATGTGTGGCTTAAATTTCCACTGCTGTGAATTAACAATTAGTTACTGAAACAGGAAATCAGAAAAACTGAAAACCAAGAGGATATAGTAGATGATGTTCTGTACTACATGTTGGCTTGCAAGATTAAACACTGGGCTTAGAGAGAAAGAGGGAGAAGAAAGAAGTAATTCTCTCTCCCAATTATCTTCTGATACTCCCCATTCACAAAGGAGAAACGTTTCTTTTAAATTATTCTTTTTATTATTTTTTTTCCTCTTCCTGTTTCTCCTACACTCTCCATTGCAGGCATTTCTTACTAATTGCTGACCATGAGAGAAGAGAAGGAGAGATAGTAACCATGCTGAGTTGTACATAAAGGGAATTTGACACTGTGTCATCTGCATGCTGTAATATTTATGTTCGTAATGGAATTGTCCATTATGTGCAGATATTTGAAAGCTGGTATTTACTGAAATTGTTTTATAGAAGGGTTTAATCTTGGCAGGTACAGCATTGTGTATCTCCAAATCAAATAATGTTTACTTCTTACGTATACATAATATTTATTGCCCTTTATATGACCTATAGAAGCAAGTATTGCCATCATTTGGGGACAGATCAAGTCACCATTTCCGTCATAAGCAGTTGAACATTTCAGGTGATGTTTCTGGTTTGGTACTGCAATTTCCTGATGCAGTTGCTAGTTACACTGGGTAGACTTAGTTAGTCTGGGAAACTATAAAGTTGATTTATATTCTGGCTTTAAGTGTGAATTTCAGGGTTTAATGAATCCATAGACCTCTTATCCAGTTGCAGTAGGAATATATTGGTTTTCTAAATGTCACTACTTGAGCTTATCATGAAGGAAAACAGGGGAATTTAGTACAAAATCCCAAACTTTCAATTGCCTTTGGATTCAGCATTGGATATGTCCTGCATTCTGCTTTTAGCTGTGGGAAAATACAGCTTTTAGATGTGGTTTGAATGTGGTCTTGAGAGATCAACCACTGTTTTGAAGCTGTACCTCAAGGAAGATGTAATCTCAGAAGAATCCATGTAGATATTTCTGTGTGCATGTGGGTAGTTCATTTCCAACAGTACCACTACCAGAGGCCTAGAGATTAAATAAAAAGTAACTCCAGAATTATGAGTGAAAAAGTTCTGGAGGTCTGTGAAGGGATGAGGTGAATTGCCGCATTTTCTTATGTGCCTATAAATTCTCACTCCCAATGATTTCAGGCACTATGGAACAGGTAGTACACTAGCAGGTAGTCACTTAGTGACTTGATGCCAGCAGTCTAACTTTCCTTGGCTTAAGCATTTTGGAGGACAAATCTTAATAAATTGGTTGTCTCTTGAGGAACATATTTATTAAAGAGTAAGAAATAATCATTAATGACATATAAAGAAGTCTTCTAAAATCAAGATATTTTCCACCAGTTGTTACTGAATGAATCTAAAAGGGAGCATTTATAGGCACTATTGTTATGATATAGTTGTAAAAGTATAATCTGTACCAATCATTTATTGATTAATTTTATGAAAGTGACAGTGAGGGAAAGAGAAATAAAGGTCATTTGGTAAACACTAGAGAGAAGATGGTATGAAATATTTGTCCCTTGTAGCTGTGTTTTCCCAGTGTTTCTTTAAAATGAAAATTCAGCACTATTTATTCTCATTTGCTAAGCTAAGAAATTTTTCCATAAAATGTATTTACAAATATAGAAGTAAAATACCATTGGTACGACAGATGTTTACTAGTTGAATTTTAGAGTTTTACACTTTAAAATCAAAGTGAAAGCCAGAACAGTGTATATCAGGCTTGGGCATACTGTTTGTATTTTAGTTCTTTTCTCTCAAGCTTTGTTATATGCAGTAGTTAATGTCCCACTCCTAACCCAAATACAGTATGTTTCAGCTGCTGAGTAGTGAAATACTTAATGAACATCAGACACTTGGTTCATTCCTAATACATTAGTGCAGATTCTACAAAAGTTACAGGATTAGTTTTTTTGCTCTTTAAACTCTCTTCATATTACAGAAGGTCTAGTAAGAAGTCAAGAATCGAATCAATGTGAAAATGTAATGACTGCTTTGGGGTCCAGACTGAAGCCTGTTCCTCACCTGTCCTATAAATAAGTTAGCTGCCTTGGAATCTGATATCCTTTGCCTGACCTTTTTTATTAAGATACTCAATAAATAACTACTGAAATGAAGAATGAGAGCTCTTCAGAATTTGTGCTCTGCATGTTCTTTTCATGCTTTTTTTTTAATGTTATCTTCCATTATTGCAACCTGTGTCTTGTTTTCCCAAGTGTACCTTCAGAAATGTCTGTTAAATAGATGTTTCCAATCCTGTTTCATTATTTGTTGTAACTGCTATTTTACCCAGAAAAATGCCTAGGCAAAATATGTTCTTATGGAACCTATTTCCACTTAATGTGCTGGGCATCATCTTGATTGATTAACCTTGTGGCACAAAGGAACTTATTCCAACTTTTGCTTCAATAAAATTTCAGTTCTGTACAAAGACCAAAATCTTGTGCCATTATGTCATTCCATTTATAAAAGGTTTTGTAAAAAATGGCTGCAGTAATTTTGAGAATATCATTACTCTGTTCTCATAAACAATACAGTATCTCATCTAAACTGTGGTACAGGGCAACTTCCCAGTTGTGGGAAATGTAAAATTTAGTTTCTTCATAAAGTACATTTCAAAACCCGGTGTCCAAGGAAAGTAAATTCAAAAAGGATCACAAAGCTTTAGCGTAACTAATTTCCGAGTAAAAAGCAGCAATGAGGATTTATTAAATCTTTGTGGTTTTTTTCCAAACTACCTGCACTTGTTTTAGATATGGACCATGTCACTAACACAAGAAAATAGAGGCCACTGAATGACACTTTCTTCATCAGGATAAGATTATATCTAAATCAAGAAGACAAATGGTAATGTTGTTACTTTTCTTCATCAGGGTGTTAAAATGAGAGGACTAGAAATTTCAGCTTCTTACCTGTAAATTGTCATCTCCTCCTTACTGTTGTGTCAGTTTTGATTTCATTTTAATGGCTGCTCAGAAGGCTTTTACGGTTCTTCTTTCAATCCCCAATAAATCTGTGTGAGTAGTGATATCTATTGGTCATTTCCATTACACTTAGCCTTTCCTGTCTGATAAAGAAGCTATTGAGCTAGCATATCTCTCAGAACCCTACCGTGTCTCAAGCACCTTTCTATTCTCCTTTCAGGTCCATTATGTCACTGCAACTATTAAAGTAATCATTTTCAGATGAAGTATTTCTGATCTGCCCTCTGGGTGTGTATCACTCTTCTGTTTCCTAGTTTACATCTTCTATGTTTAGTTTACATCTACATCTTCCTATCACATCTTCTATGTCCTGTTCACACTTAGCACTTTGTTTATTAATTATTTAAAGTTATTTTAACTTATTTTAATAATATCTATTAACTGTTTTTACTATAAAATACTAATAGTGACTGATTATTTGTGGTGTTTTGTGGATACTGGCTTTTGTGGGAAAGCCAGTCATAGTGTGATACTTTAGTAACAACATTTTCATGCAAGTGATACTCTCAATTTCAGTCCTTGGTTGAAACAAAACCTAATTTTTTTGTCACATTCAGTGGTTTGTGTAAGTACCAAGCTTGCAAAGCAATACAGGTTTCTTTCTGTCTAAGCCATACAAAATTCCACTAGAAATCATCAGACATCCAGCTTCCCACGTTATGTCTTTGTTACTTGTGAGTCTTGTTCTGTTTTACTTTGCCATAGTCATACTGAAAAATATTTTGGGAGGCACTTCTTGTTCAGGTTATGTTTGAATTACCATACAGATTGCTGTTTTGTAAACTTTGATGAAAAAGGTTTTGATGCCCTGAAGAGTATATCTATGCCTTCACAGCACAGCCTAGCTATTTTGGTTGGCCAATAAGTCCTAGTATTTATGTGAAATATTTCCCTAACTCTCAGGGAATTTATTTTATGGTAATAATAGTCTGCTTCTTTCTAAAGAACACGCTGTGGAAAGAGATGAGTTTTATATTGCACGTCAGCCTACATCTACACAGCATAAATTAGTGCCACAGGGAAATATGTAAACTAACCCTGAACCAGTATCAATATACTATGGTTATTCTCTATTTAGCCTAATTAGCTGTATTGAAAAACAACCATCGTGAAACATAGTTCTAAAGTAGCTGTATGTCTGCCAGTGTTAGAAGCAGACTGAATCATAGAATCAGAGAATAACTTAGGTTGGAAGGGACCTTTATAGGTCATCTAGTCCATTCCGCCCTGCAATGAGCAATGACAACTTCAACAACATCAGATTTCTCAGAGTCCTGTCCAATCTCACCTTGAATGTTTCCAAGGATGGTGCATTTACTGCTTCTCTGGGCAACTTGTGCCAGCTTTTCATCACCCTCATTGTAGATAACTTCTTCCTTATATCTAGTCTGAATCTACCTTCTTTCAGTTTAAAACCATTATCCCTTGTCCTGTTGCAACACGTCCTACTTAAAAGTTTGTCTCCATCTTTCTTATAAGCCCTCTTCAAGTACTGAAAGGCCACAATAAGGTCTCCCTAGAGCCTTCTCTTCTCCAGGGTGAACAACCTCAACTGTCTCAGCCTGTCCTCATTGGAAAAATGCTCCAGTCTTCTGATCATTTCTGTGGCCTTCCTGTGGTCATGCTTCAACAGGTTCATGTCTTTTTTGTAATGAGAATTTCAAAGCTCACTGCTGTACTCCTGGTGGGGGTCTCACCAGAGAGGAGTAGAGAGACAAAATCACCTCCCTTAACTTGTTTGTCATACTTTTTTTTCAACTAGCCCAGGACATGGTGGGTTTTCTGGGCTGCAAACACACATGGTTTACTCATAACCAATGTTTCATCCACTGGTACTGCCACATTCTTCTTGGTAGGCTTGTTCTCAATTACTTCATCCCCCACTTTGTAGTGATACTTTGCACTTGTTGAACCTCATGAAGTTTGCATAGGCCCACTTCTCAAGCTTGCCCAGGTTCCTCTGGATGGCATCCTGTCACTCAGGTGTGTCAGTTGCACTGCTCAGTTTGGTGTCACCCACAAACTTGCTTAGGATGCTCTCCATCCCACTGTCTATGTCATTGATGGAGACATTAAACAGTACTGCATGATATTTTATTTTGCATTTATCATCTAAATGCTTAAACTTATAAGAAGTTGCAAATAATTATGTTGAATGTCATGCGTCACACAGATAACCATAAGAGGTGTCTGAGAAGTCAAAACATAAAAGCACTTTATTTTGTTGCTGTAGAAATCCGCAAAAAGCTTCACCCACAGAAAAATAAAGAGGAAAAGGAAAAAGGAAAGAATTCTCCAGCTCTGTTAAGATTTCTTTGGAGGCAATTGCAGTTGCTACTTCTGTTCCCTGCTGATTCACTTCAGCCAGTCTTCTCTGCACATTTATGTGTGAGGTTTGAGGTTAGGGGAGACTGCAAGCATGAGGGAGAAGTTCCGAGGTTCTGGTTCTGAGGAAGATATGTACTTAAAGGCAAACTGGCAGGCATTCCCTCTGAAGAGGGTCTGCCTCTGTACAGGGAAGACTACAACTACAACTGCTACTGGGGATTCTGTGACAGAAAGGTCAGAGGTGATGCACTCTCTCTGAAACCAACAAATCTAGGAAAAGGAGGTTGGCAGGGTTTAACTATGGTGTGTGGTTTGGGGGTTGAAATATGTCATCTGATGCTTAATGCTGGCTCTAGCTTTCTTTAACATTTACTTATCCACTAAAATGACAGTCAAAACTTAAGCTTAATTTTACTGACAGGTGTTCAGTTGCTGAATATAGTTGTGGTTTGCCTTACAATTCACAGTTTGCACAGCTATGGTTTATTCCTGTACAAAATTATTCAACAGGGATAGTAAATAAAATTTAATCTTAAATCTATAGCTAAATTGTAAAAACCAAAAAAGGCAGATACAGGGAGCAGCAAATTCATAATCTAAGGAACGTAACATATTAAGTGTATTTCTGTCTCATTTAAATGTCACTTAGATTAAGGATTTAATTGTTTCCACCATTTCTATTTTAGGTAAAATATGAGAGATAAGAAGGGGCAAAAAGAAACAAGCTAGGGAATAAAATACATAGTGCATGAATAAATGTATTAAACATCAAAAATAATCTGTGTGTTAACAAATTTTCACCACATAGAGGATACTTTTCTCTTTCATTCAGATAAGGACTTAGAAAAGTGAAAAAGAGTTGTGACTGAATTATTTGCAGTGCATTTTCTAAGGCTAGTCCTGACTTTAAAACATTCTGTTTCTCCCAACAAATTCTCAGGTCCACAACACTGAACAAACTTCCTTGCAAAAGATATGACCTTAAACAATTTCATGTATTCACAAGAGGAATTTTCTTTGACAGTTGTGGTATCTGGCCAAATTTTGTAAAAATGAATGCACCTAAATGACAGTTGCCCTTCTTTCTTTTCTGTTCTTCTTCCTTCTCCATTTTGATACACTAGAGAAAAAAAATTATGTTTACATTCTTTTATTTGCCTATAATTTTCTGTGTCTTTTGTGCTTGCTAAAATAAAACTGAAGTATTTTGAAAAAATGGATTTATTTGTTTTGAATGAGTAACTTTACAGCAGACTTCATGAGTCTCTATAATTCTAAGAGATTCTGTTAAGTCTATTTGAATCTTGCTTTGGGCTCTGAAGAGGAAAGGGGAGAAGACAGGATTGTAGAGGTGTATGTAATACATATCAGGATATGTATTTGGTATATTTGTAGGCTTTATTTATTTTTCAGAAAAAACTTGCACACAAAGATAACATTTCTTTGCAGCTGGTAGCAGTCTTTACTTTCCAAGAGGTACGGAAAAGCTTTTGTAATATTTCCCAAAAATATTATATTGGCAATTGGATTTAATTTTCTCTGAACAAGAATGGGAATTTTACATATTGGGGTGTGTAGGAAAAATAGTGAAGCATGGTGTATCTGCAAAATAGTAATTGCTGTAGTTTTGGGAGACAAATACTAATATATTTTATTAATCAGTTGTGATTTTATGCCAATATTCTTTTCTCGTTTTTACTACTCTTATAAAAATTTGTTATGAACTTGATTGTGGACAATCAGGAAATTTCCAATTACTTTGAATGATTTTTAATTTAACTACTTTATATTTTGGTTGATTACATAAAATTAACCAAAATAATCTCTACAACAAAATAAACAGGAAAACACAAGTCAGCAATTTTCAGTGTTTTGTATTGTTAACAAGTGTGTAATGAGGAAATAACTACTTGCCCTTTGTCACCCAGGCTAATAGGAATATATTTTGGTTTAGATCCTAACAGTGTAAGACAGATATATATGAAAACTTCAGTTCTACCAGAGATAGGAAGAGGAGGGTCTACATCAGTGATAAATACAGGAGCAGAAAGAAACTGCAGGTAAAGAACATCTCTCTCCTTCCACTTCAGAGAAGCCAGGAAGCTTTAAGTTATCTGAGCCAGCAAAGATTTCTGACTAATTTCTGTGACAGAAATTGTCAAGACATAGGACTCGTGTGTTTTAAATGAGATAGACATCAAGCAAAGCAGAAGACCTTTGGATGAATACCTACCATACTTATTTGGAAGAACTGTCCTGAGTGGTTTGTAAAAACCACTGTGTTATGGCACCTGTAAAGACATGGCTTTTGACAGTGCTAGTTGGATTTGGGCAGCAACATAAAAAGTGTCAGCAAGATGTTCTGCACAGCAAGAGGGGAATGCTGTGCAAGGGTTGGGGAGCTGGGTGCTGAGGGATGGCAGCAAACCAAGCAGGGGGACAGGACACAGCTCCGAAGTGCCTGGAGAGAGCAGGGAGCAGTGACAGAATCAAGAGACATCCTACAGGACCAATATTGCCAGACAAGCACATGGTGGGTTTTCACTCTGCTAACAGTGCCAAAAACTTAGATTTCAGCCTCTGAAATATTGAAGCCTCACTGGAAACCTGAAGAAGAACCGCAATTCCTAGCTCCATTTCTACAATGGAACTTGAAACTCTCTGTAGGAAGGTTAGCCCTTGACCCTGGGGTACTCATTTTCTGAGCTTTTCCCATTATGAAACCTGTTTGCTCTTTATCAGGTGAAATGAAATAAAAAGCAATGCAGAGGAAAAAGTTATGCCTTAACCTTCAACTTTAGTGTGACAAGCCATATTCCCTCATGGCTAAAAGGGTTATCATTCCACTGATAAACAGAGAACTTGTCCCCTTATATATAATATTGTGCATAAAAGGAAATTTTCATAAATCTACATCCTCCATGTAAAATTTCAGACCAATGTAAATTTAAAATACTGAGCTACAGTTAGCTAAAATAAGGCTTTTGTATGCTGTCTTCTTACATTTTATTTTGAAAGGGATGAGATGTCTATCAGGCAGTAGCTGACTGAGGAGGATTAGAGATTGGAGGAGGAAGCGCTGAGAGTTTGGGGAGCTTTATGCTTTGATGTTTCTGTCCATTTTATCAGATTGTAATTGATTTCCATGCCTTTCTTTTTGATATTTATCAACATCATTGTGCCTTTTAAGAGCAGCAGAATATCCAGCAGCCCTATTGAGTTATTAAAAAATATCAGTTATAAACAAAAGATATGCTAAAAGAATGATAAAAATATATTTTTCAGGCTGCTTAGGTCATTAGTAGTTTTACTGAAATTGAAATGTAAGGAAGAACACAAGAACCAAACCAAATTCCATTCCTAAAGTTCAAGTAATGAAATACATACTATGGAACCTTTTTTTTTTTTTTTTTAGACTAAAAAACTGCAGCAGAGTGCTTTCACAGTCCTGTCCTTCTTCCCAAAAAGTGATGGAATATCCTTATTATTGTTCATGTATGTGAGTCTACCACCTTGCAGCTTCTATGAATTCAGGCTCTTCTCTCTAAGGCTCTTCTGTTAGTACTTTAGAAGACTTTTCCATGGCGCAGAGGGTGTATGGTCTGTCCTTTAGCTCTGTTCTGGTCCCCTCCCCTGTTCTGGTGGCATCTAGGTGATTCTCCAGCTATAGTACTGGGAAATAGGGTTAGTATTTGCCCTAAAAAAGAGTTTATATTAAAAAAAAAAAAAAAAAGAGAAGACATAAAAAAAGAAAACTGCTCTTATATCTGAAACACTGTGCAAGAAGATTAACATGGCAGCAATGGAAAATGAATTTAAGATGAAAGTAGCAATAACACAGTGACTGCTTTAGAAAAAGATAATCTCTAACGCAATAAATGTCAATGTAAGAAGGCACGATGAAGCTGCACAGTACTCTCACTCTGTCAAAGAGTCTGAACAAGGAAGTTGTTGATCACAACTGGATGCCATCCCTGCTGTTATAGGGATTTATCCTAAATACTTTTTGGTTAAAATGATGTTATATCTGACAGTTTATATTATTTGAGCTTGTAGCTCAAAGGTTATTTTAAAGACCTTACTGAGGCTAAACCACCAAGTCTATCCAAATATTTAACTGTCAAAACCTGTGAAATTTGGTCACAAAATGGAATAACAAAGGGTTTGTGTAATAACAGATTTTAAGAGAGAGCATTATATTAATTTGATGAGTGTTTTTCAGTTGCTTGGCTAAATGAACTAACTGGAATAATTATTTTAGCTCTCTATTAAATAAATCAGAAGTTGTATGAACATGGACTAATGACTACTTAAAACTTGTTTCATCTAAGTTTAACTGAAAGTTGATTAAGCAACTGGAAAGATGCTAGATATCTAGTAGTTATCTGATAAGTTGTTTTGGAGAAATAAGGAAATGTCTTCCGAGATAACAAGGCTTTTGTGCTAGGGATAAAAAAACTTTGTCAGTAAACCATGTCTATCCTAAATCTGGAGTTTTAGGCCCAAGGGATGTGCTTATAGCCAATAAGGCTAGTTTTGCTCTTTCTCTCTCTGTATATGTACCTATATCTATAATTTTTTTTTTCTGCTTAGCAGAAAAATTTGCAATCCCTTCACTCTCACTTAAGAACAAAACTTCTTTCCCTTTTTAAAATATTCTTTGAACATCTAAATGTTCAGAATACAAAGCAGCGTACCAATTTTCTTTTATGTCTTTTATCTTGTAGTGCTCTCTTTTTCTAACACAGATGGAAATGAAGGACAAAGATGCTACTCTTCCCTGGCCTCGTGGGTCCAAGAGTAGATTTGATTATAGGTTCTTCTGCATTGGGGTGCACACTCTGTCTGAAAACAACCTCAAAATGAGAATATGTAGTACTCATACCCCTAAATTGTTCCACCTTTCTTCCTGTTACCCGTTTTCACTTACTTCTGTTGTTAATGGTAATTATTTACTGCCTGAAGCAATTGATAGAATTGAAGTCTTGTGCTCCCTACTTTATTCTTCACGTTTCATGACAGACATTGTAAGTCATTGGAAGAGAGGCTGGAACAAACCGAGAGGACTAGTGGCTCTGCAAATCCACTATCCTTACCTTTTCTGAGCCCAAGACCCTCAGACATTTCTGTAAAAGCAGTAAGTGGCTTTGTGTTTTCCCTTAATTTGTAAAAGTCTCTGCTCTTCCCTAAAAAACATTTTGATTCAGTTTTGCTGAAGGGATGCAGGGACAGCATTTGCTCTGTGAGTTGTAAGACAAATCTTGTCAGGGATAGTTTCAATGGAACAGTTCATATTTGTGTTGATTTAGTGGTGTATCTGTACAATTTATAGAGGCCACAGTCACCTTTTCCTTCTGACATTTCTTTATTATTTTGAGTTTTTGAATGTATTGCCCACAAAATCAATATCAAGTTTCTTAGCTCAAAGCAAGGAAAGAGTGGTCTGCCTCTTTTTGAGCTGAAATTCATTACTTTCCTAAAAATTGACACAAAATGATTTCCAGTATATCTGTCAATTGAAATTCAGTGTCCTTTACCAGCAAAATGAATGTTATTGGTCATACATGACAAAAGATGGGTTTAAATATTAACTAGTATTTTTAGAAACAAACTGTGTTTTTACAGCAGAATGGATGTTGATGGAATATGGAATATACATATATAATGACCTTGTTTTCAATTCAGCCTTGTCAAATTGCAAATCCTACGTAATGGAAAAAAACATCATGGGATAGTGATGTTGGCAGTTGCTGAAATGAACTTCAATTATTGTTAATAGTAATTAATCATCCTTCTAAATAAGTCTTACCTAGAAATCATTAAGCCTCTTATCTGTTGTTAGTATAGATTCCTAACAGGTGAATCCACTATACCAATGAAGGCATACCTCTCTACAGAATATATTTCTCTGTTTTAGCTTAAATTGCCTTACATATAAACCTGAATAAAAAATATTCAGTATTTAGATTAATTTGTGAGTTCTCAGTTTGAGCAATAGGATAACTTTTTTGCATGTGTTTCTTTTATTTCAGATACTCCCTTCTTCTTTTTTTGCAATGCAGACTTCTAATTTATGGATTCATTTTATGTAAGGAATTTATAGAATTAATCTGTGTCTGGTTTCTCTCAGTATTTTATCTGACAGAAATAAAAAATAAATTTTTACAGTGTGTAGGGTAGTGGACTTTCTACATTCTTTCTAGCTTATAACATAATAGGGATCAATTTTGTTTATAGACTCTTTGATTGTGGCAACATACTACTAGTAATAGTAAAAAATGTCATACATTTTTTGGTCATACATAATCTCATTGATATAAAGAAAAAAAGATTTTTACTATAATCATTATGAGTATTCTCCTTAAGACACTATTTAAACTCCGTGCTTAGCAACATTTTTTTCAAGAGGACTGGAAGAGTCTTGCATTTTCCCACTAATTGCCTTAGGGTTTTTTCCCCAATGGCTTTGATTTAAAAATTTGATATAGTGAACAACACTTGTAATTTCTGTAAATATCTAAAAACAACTAACAGTAAAATTTTGTATGGAAAGTTGATTTTAAACAGGCACATACAAATATATAAATGTGACATTGTTTATAACAGGGTAAAATAGTAAAAATCTACATTTGTGTTTTCATTTATGTTGAGAAAAAACATGTCTGACATTGTCATATTCAGTAGGAATGTGATGTTGTTGTCCATTATGGTTCTCAGAAATCTCAGTGCATTATACTTTCTGTTGAGTATCAGCTGGACTTCATCTTTATTGGTACGTCTGGACATATGTGCCATTTGTCAAAGGCACTGAGATGAATGACAGAGGCATTTGTATGTCCTTCACTGCAGTGAGTTGATACGCTCTCCAGCTATCCTTTCAACACTTTCCTTGGGCCATGGGAGTTTCCATGTGGAAAAGCAAATCTGAGTAAAAATCCTCAGTCTGTCTTGGTATACAGATTGCTTTTGATGTTGAGAGAGTTTACCGTGTCGAAGAAGATTAACTGCTTGCATAAACATGGGCTACCATGACTTTGAGTTGTTTTCAGGTCTTTGGTCTCATAAGGGCAGGTGTCTTGCAGATATGCTTCTGGACACTTACCAGGGCAGCAATAAGAGTTTTTCTAATGTGATACAGTTCTAGAAAGGCTGAATAAGGGGAAAACAGCCATGTTGCTGAATAGTGAAGTTGATTTACTGAATGTAGTCACAGACAAATATAAGGCATGAGATAGCTGGACTTTTACCAGGAACATCTTCTATTCATTCTGTTTTTAGAGGCACAATTATTGTGAGCAGAAGAAAGGGATTAAGTCAATGACTTGTGAGACCTTGACAGGTACTAAGTATGGGTATTGTGCACTTTGGATACCAGTCAGGAATGGGTTTTAGGCAGGCATGGGAAGACCTGGAAAAAAAATGGAAGTAAGGATGTCCCGGACATAACCTTTTTGCAAGCTGCCAGTCTATTTAATAATCTTCTTCCTGCTGGAGTAGGAAAAGAATCAAAGCAAGACCTTGTACTTGAGGTGACTTTTCTCACATGATCCCAAGTAACTGCTTTTTTTCTGGAATGATGCCACTGAGATTTTGACATTGCAGCTGCTTTATTCTGGTGCTAGTTAATGAACCACAAACTTCCACTGTGCACTTTGATGTTTGTGTTTTATGTCTGCTGGGTAATTTTTATAGCAAAATGCCACACACCAAATACAGTTGCCTTGGTGCCACTTCTCAATAAAAACAATGGGTTGATTTTTGTATGGTAGAACAGCTGACTGGAGTAAAATATTGCAAAGGAAACAAACTGCTTCCCACACCCTTAGTTTTGACAGTGATTATTAGAGTTCCTAGCATGACATGCTACTTCAAAGCATTATAAAAATTCATAGATCCTTGTGCACAGAATTAGGGTAATTCTTCAGCTTTGCCCTGCCCAGCCTAGGGTCCACCCAGGTTCTGATGTCCTGGTCCATCCTCAGGTACATCCCTGATTCCTGAGCCTTGGGCTGTCCCTGGTGTCCCCCAGCTGCCCTTCTCCCTAAACCCAAAGATGTCAATGCACACTCAATTTCTTTTTCCAGGTAGCAGACTACCAGCTCTCTGCCATGACTTTGGAATATCTGTGCAAAGTATTGTTGTGAAGTATACCGATTAATTTTGAATAATGGTAGTTTACAGAAATTGTGGTTCCTCAATATTTGGTGTACAGTCTGTCATAAGCATCTGTGCATTGCACTCACTGGCTTTTCAATTAAATGTATAATCAAAATAGGGTGTGGAGTGGGTGGCAAAATGGCGCATATTTCTGCAAGAAAAGTTACAAACAGAAAATACAGAATGCTCTAGTCTGAGAGGAAAAGTCTGTCCTGGTTTGAGGTAAAACAGAATGAATTTTCTGCTTTACAATTTTACTTTTTTTAGCTGGTCCTCTTCTAACTAACTAAACTCTGAAATTAACAACATATTGTTCAGAAACTGTTCACTCTCACAGTGGTAAGACCTGTTTATACCAACAAACTGTATGTAGAGAAGCCCTTGCTTATACTTATTGTTAAAACAACCAAGGTCAGTTAATTTCATTATTTGCCCCATTGGAGGGTTGGAAGTGGAAAAGTGTAGAGGAGTCAAACTGTAGGGAGAAGCAGACAGGACAGGTGACCAAAACTGACCAAAGGGTATTCCATCCATATCAAATGGAGTACCAAAGGGTATTCCATCCTATCTATATCATGCTCAGTATAAAAGCTGAGGTATCAGAAGGTCAACTCTCTTTCTTCGATGGCCAACATCCCAGGAGGACCCCATCTATTTGCCTGTCTTTGATCCTGATCTGAGCATTCCTGACTCCAGATCTGGAATCCAGCTCCCATTGTTCACTGAGTCCAGTCTGGGACTTTTCCTGATGCCTGCTGGCGATCATCATCATAGAAGCTTGATATCATTTTGTATATACTGTGTACTTATTTTTTCCTCTTTATTATTTATTATTTCATTATTTGTTAATATTTTCATTAAAATAGTTTACCTTTTTCCTAAGCTCATAAATCTCTTTAATCTCTTCCTCTCCTCTCTTTTTTTTAGAGAGGGGAAGGAGGGGCCATCTATTGTTCTGAATGGTCAAAACCACAGCAAAGTCCAATGCTGACTCTAAGTGAATAGGACGACTGATTAAAACTAGGGTCTTCCTTTTATTCTGCTTCAGTCTGATTACCAGAACAAAAATATTTGCCTAATGTCGGCGCACTTTTCAATAAATCTGTAAAAACGATCCATTTGCACATGGAAGGTGTAATTGCATGTAAGAATCAGACAGTTTAATGTGTAACTACCTGTTTTATGCATGTAAATGTACCACTGAGCCCAACTGAAATGGGACTCTATTGATGAAGCAGAATAAACTGCTGAATTTCTAGCAATCATAGCCTTTAAAGATGTCTACAGTTGAATGAGACTGCTTTTATGCAGCTGCCTTTCTCTGTTATATTACCTCAGTCTCCTAAGACTGCATTACAAAAGGTAATGGTTTCTCCGCTCCACTGAACTGCATGTTCAGCTGTTTTGCAAACTACAGAGGAAGGGATAAATTTTAATTATTAATTGATAACATCTTTTCCGTGCACCTTTTTTGAATGCTATTTATGTGGTACAATTAGTGGTAAGGACAATGAAGTGGTTGGGGGTTTTCTTTGGTGGTTCTTTTTTTGTTTGGTTGTGTGGTTTTTTTTGGGTTTTTTTTTTTTTTTTANTGTATGTGTAGCAACATAACATTAACCTTAAAAGCATTTGTAGCTCCTTTGATGTATTGCCATCATTAATCAAAGCATTACACAATTATTCACTGTGTTGGGGAGAACATCAGGTGATAACATTATTTGAATCCAAATAAAATATGTTTTCTCACTGTTGATCTGCTTGTGTGAGGGGATTGGGAATATCCTATTCCATTACTTTCCTAGCTATTTTGCTCCATGTGTCTCTGATTTCACCTCTGGGAGTTATAGAATGACTCAGACACCAGCTGTAGGTATAGAAGTACTGAAATAAAACAAAGGAAAATTCTTCATTTTATGCTACATCCCCAAGAAAGGTAAAATAAATAGATGATTATTGTCTACTGAAAAGGCAATTTCTGAGGAGAATTAGTAGTAAAAAGCCCAAATAATTCTATGCCTTGTAAGCAGTGGCTTCACCTAATTAACTTCAATTGCACTACCTTTTTAACCTTTCAGAAGTTATCTTCAAAAAGTCACTTTTGAAACTTATGCTATCTGTAATAGCAGTACTGACTCAGTGGTAATATAAAAAGTGAGTTAAACCTGGCACAAATATATCATTAGCATCCAGTACTAATGGCTGGGATGATTCTGTTAACTTTTTCATTATTATTTTTATACCTAGCAGGGAAGACACCTGTCTTCATCTACTCTGTGAGGTCACTGAACAAGTACACCAAATGCAATCATTACCTTTGGCTCTTTCTGCTGGCATATTGCTCCAGCTTCCATGAATCTGTATAGCCTTTTTACAAAGTATTTTATCTTTTTATTTTAAAGCAATTACTAATGACCTACTGTGTAATTACCTGACCATACTGTGTAATATCTCTGCTGCTCTTTGAGTGGGTTTTGTAAGCTATTGTGTAAAGTGGATCAGTCATCTTATGTCTCCAAATCCATTCTACTTTTTTTCTATACTTGTTTATTTTTGGCCCAGGCATTTTGTTCAAAAAAGAGAATGCCAAAGCTGAACAGTTCCTCTCTACGTGATAGAGAAAAGCATATCTTTTGTGAAATGGTGTTTCCTATCTAATGTTGAGACATAATTTTTTCCTTTACATCTGACACGATGTTCATTCACTCAGTCCATTTGGTAAGTAAACTAGCAAATGGGCCAAACAATGTGAAATACAGCAGTGAATTATTTATTTTAACCTGCTCATTTCAGGATGGGACTGGATTAAAAAGAATTCCATGTGGTCTATGAAAATAATTAATGAGAAAGAAATATTCAGGAACTAGTTTTGTGAATTCCAGGTTTGGCATGGAAAGATAGGACTCTACTCTGGAGAAATACCACTGTCTGAGTATATGTTGATTCATTTTAATATGCATACTGCATTTTCATCAGCCGATTTTGTTTTGGATCTATGATTTGTGTGTGTGTGTGATTGCAGGCTGAGAAAAGGTGCAGAGGTGCTCCAGAGTATGCCCTGGATTTATGAGGAATGGATAGGGAGTGTTGCTTTCAGAAGGAAAATCAACCTCTACTGATGCATAATCATGAAATCTGTACTGGGGTGGGGTGAATTTCATGCAGCACACAGCTAGATGAAAAAACCCTGTGCTGTATCCATTTGACTTTATTTTGTGCACAATTTTCCTATAACGGAACAATTTTTGAGTAAAGCATTCTTTACCATCTCCCCACAATCTGACTGATTGCACTTCAGGTACTTTTAAGCTTTCCCATTACTTTAAAAACAGAACACAAGAACTGCAGGATCAGGCTTGATAATCTTAAATATCTTAAATGGTTATAGAGTTCCCTGTTAAGTTCCCTTGTTTCTTTGTGCTGGTGTGAAAGTAAAACCACAGACAGTTGTGTTTTATTATTTTAGGATTATCAGTGAGAGCTAGTTCAAGAGTTATCTCTTTGTCAGTATCATTGTAGATGAGGAAAAAACAGTTTTCTTATTTGTTTGTAATGGTATAATTGCCACCATTATAGAGGGGGAAACAAATGATGCACTTCCATGGTGTTATATAGCTATGCTATTGAAAGAATAACTGAATATAACAAGCTTCATTATTGCAGAAATTTCACTTCATCTTTGGAACTGACTAGGAATTTATCTTTTCAAGAACACTTTCATTTAAAATCTGTATGGAAATTGAATAATAGTGCTCTTTCTATGAAAAGGTAACATTATTAATTGTTTTTTTTTATGACTAAAATTTACCTCAATTATTTCTAATCTATATTCAGTTTAATTTTGTCTTTCTAAATTGTTTCCCTCCCCGCAACCTTAAAGATAGCTTTAATTGGCATAATTGTATTTGGCAAATGACAATGGCAAAAAGTAGTGGTGAACTTCTAATGAGATTGATGGCTAATTTTCCTGTAATTAACAGAGGTTATATTGGAGACTGCCACATGCAGTATTACTTTCTAGAAAGGCAGTAATTAAATGTAAGTTGTATAGTTTCTGGTATCTTTCATTGCTTTTGCCCTACACTACTTTCTGCTCTTTTCTAGGCGAAATTGTTCTAATGAAATGTTCTACTAAGGTAGAGATAACTCATAAATATTTTTATTTGTATTACCTTATATTGGTCTCAAGTTTTAAGTACTTTTTCTAACTTCTGTCTTCATCAATGGGGACAAATATGTGAGATGTGAGAGAGAAAAAATAGAAGAGACTGCTGAAAGTTCCTAAGAAGAGTGAGAGTTATCTGTGTGAAATAAATCATATTAAGAAACGAGTAAATAGAAAAAAGACTTAAACCACAATCTTAGTTCACTGAAAGGAATGTTTCCCATGGGGTGAATATTTTCCTCCATTCGTCTTTGAATTAATAACTTGTGGCTCACAACATGGCATTTAGGAGTTTTCACACTGCTGGCAGTGCTGTATGATAATAAAGACTTCATGTAACAAGGACAAGTTTTAGAGCTTTTTTTTTATGCTCTGTTGGGGTTCTGAAATTCACACGGAAATTCAGGGCAAATGTCAAAAGAATGGGATGACGTTTTCTGTGGGTCTGTATTCCCTTTTAATGCAAACTGAGAGTAACTCCAAAGTTCCTGATGTGCAAACTATTGTAATGTAGGAAGAGAAGATTTCTTTAAATTTTTAAATTAAAAAATTAAGAATCCCGTGGTAGTAAAATACTGTACATAAATATGTAACTCAGAATCAGAAAAATGGTATTGTAATGGATGTTATTGCCCTTGCGTTTGAAATAACTGCCGTTGTTTTTTCAGTAATGGTGAAAATAAGAGTGGACTTCAGCTTTAAACATTAAGTTAAAAGTAAAGAAGTAAGATCATATTGCTTTTATAATCTTAATCAAATTCCACAGAATGAGTGACAGAGTTTAAACTATAAACAGCAACAAAAACCGAATTGGAAGATATATTTTTGTCCTTCTTAACTGTCTTATGCATACATACTTTTTTATTTATTATCTTCCTGATGTGAGAAAAAATTACTGTCTCCGGCAGTGGAAAAAACATCTCTTTGGATTAGTAATATTACCAAACGTATTTCCACAGTGAATGCTTGTCTTCTTCTTGGTAAACATGAAGCTGAACAAAGTGAAGCTAAGAATTAATTCCATTTCAAGAGAGAATTGATACTTCTACAATCTATCATCACATTTTTGATAAAATGCCTTTGTTTGTTGATGTTCACAAACAGCAGACATTTCTTGATAAGGTAGAACCTTTATGAGGTTGAAAATCAGCAATTCCACTTGAAGAATTAAAATGTTTTGTAGGTTCATGCTAATTTATATGTTTCATTTTCTTCCCTGACACTGAGTAGTGTAGCAGTGGGATTATTTCCATGGTGAAGTATTACTTGGCATGAATAAGGATGAATCACAGGGATGAAAAATGGATCCTAAATTAATGTAACATGAAGAAAACTCAAAAGGCAAGGTTGCTTATAACATAGTAAGACTTTAGTTTTCCCGAGCATCAGTAAGGTATATATGGATGACATTTATGGTTTTGATGTTGGATCCATAATTAAGATAATAAATATAAAATAAATATATAAAATAAATATTAAATAAATATATAAAATAAATATAATAAAATAATTATTCCATTTTCATTTAGATGGGGCCTGAGATAAACAGGGGTGCAGGACTGTTCTGTGAGAAATCATACAAGTTGCTTTGGTGGGTGTTTAAATTGGGAAACATCTATGAATATGTTGTAATGCAGTGAAAATACATTGCTTCAGATGAGTAAACCACCTTTGGGCTGCATAGATATGTAATCACTCTGAGGCAGATAAACATTAACACAGAGTGCATTTCATTTCAGTCTGTTCAGATTCTTCTATAGCACTAATCTCTGTAAGGACATAGCATCTCATGTTGTTTTCAGAAAGGATGTGGAGTGGGAAATAGGTGAAGAAATACTATGTTATACATCGATAAAATACAGGTTTTCCTGAGAACCCATCAGAGATGGAAATCATGGGTTACAAATGTGTCTGGATTAAGAAAATAACGCAGAAGCAAAGAAGCTGGATTATTAGAATTTAATCTACTTGGGAGGAGGTGGATAAATTCTGTTCTGTTTTGTATTGTTACTTTTTTAACAGGAACATTTAGAAGGTATGACCTGATAATGTGGAATTTAAGCCAAAATAGGTATTTTGGAAAGGACAGGAGAAAAGGCATGCTACTGAGTAACTTCCAGGAATATGTTAGGGGCAAACTTGTGTTAGAATGTGAAGGAAGTCTATAGAGGAATGTAGGTTACTTAAGCTTTTGTGTTGAATAGCACAGACATCAGAAGGCAGTGAAACTTCTGGGAGATCTTCATAAAATGAAGATTGACAGATGCAGAAATGAGGAACTAAATAAAACCTCCAAACAAAACATGAACTAAAATAGGCATTGAGATGCTGGGAAGAAATTCCCATGGGAAGAGAAGCCTAAAGAGAAGCTAACACATTTTAAAAGGTCTGAGAGGCAAACTGTAAAGGTTTGGTATTCTCAGTTGTCAACTCTGATTTTTCTCTGAAGTCCTCAGACCATAAGTGATGGAAGTGGGACATGTTTAGGCATTAGCTTCAACCAGCTCCACTAGTAGTTTGAAAGGAGATGGTAAATGGCCACTGTTGAAGTGCAAACTACTCGATTTTGTCCTCACACAGGTAACAGGACATTTTAGAGCTGGTAAAGTCTTAAGCTTGCACATCTAAACCTTGTGCAATGTATCTGTCAGACCCCTCTAAAAGCAACTGCTAATTGCTCAACAAAATTGAGCTAATCGCTCAACCCTAAGTCAACAATAAAAAAGTATATATAGCAAAGACTAGCTGGATTGTGTAAACAGACGTGTAACTTGGAGAAAAGGAGGGAAAGAAAGATACCAAGAAATCAGGATTTTGTGCCATGAAGGAATGAATAGCACAAGCATGGGCAGAGAGAATCAGAAAAATTGAACCCACAAAGGATCATATTAAAACCAAAATCTTTTATAAATATTAGAAATAAATGCACAAAAGAAAGCGTGGCTCAAGACTTCACAAAGCTTTTAAATGAAAGCTAAATAACAAAATCAGAAGCTTTTTGTGATGGAGGTAAGAAGGGAAGTTTTATCTTGACTGGACTCTTAACACAGTTAATATAAATCACAAAGTAATTGAAGATGCTGGCCAGAATACGCAAACACACTAATCAAATTTTGTTAGCTGAACATGTTAATTGAAATAAGATGGATGGAAATTAATGTTAAGTACTTAAAGAATTTTATAGAACCATCAGTTATTGTTTCTGAGAAATCATGAAGAGTGAGTGATAGCCAGAATCCAGAGAAGATAAATTTATCTTTAAATGGGCAATGGAGATGTGTACAATAATAGAAAAGTCAACCTAATGTTACTTGCAGAAACATACAAGCTATTAAACTGTATGAAAATTAGAAGTGCATGCTGGTTAATTTAGTATGTAAGTTGAATTCAACATTTTCTTTTGACAAGATGTGGGAACTCATGACCAATGGAGAAGCAATCATAAGCTTCAGTAAGCTTTATCTGCTCTTCACATTCTTCCATTCAAGTTAAAAAACAAATATAGGGCTGAAATTACTGTTGTGTGAGTGCACAGCTAGTTAAAAGTGACTTAGCCTTGTCACTGGTGGCTTTCTAACTAGCTGTGTGGTCATGCCCATTTAGAAGGATGTGCCAAAAGAGGTTTCAAGATACTTTTCCATAGTAATATACTGGATAGGGAGACCACTTGTAATTTTTGGTTTACAAAGTCTGCAAGTAGTTTGAGGAACAAGATTAGAATTCAAATTGATTTTGATGCACTGGAGGACTTTGCTGAAATCTGTGAAATGAAATTCAGTAGTGATAAATACAACATACTGGTCTTTAGGGGGAAAACTCCCTAAAATTAAATAAGATAAAAAATAGATTTGTTCTGTTTAAATCAAAATAAGATTATGGGGAAACTTTCCATTTTAACTGATTTGTCTATGATGTGTGATTACCATAAAGGTGTAAATGCAATAACTAATCTGAACTCAAAATTAGTTTTTTGAGTACTGACTTTTCTGGGCTTCTTGTTACCTAGAGTGACACGTTCATCACTGAATCATCCAATCTATGAATGAATTTGTTCAACCCTGTATATTTATCTCAAAAGAAAGACTGTGGCAACAATTGTGCTTTTTCTCTCTCTCTCTTTTTTTTTTTTCCTATTTTCTGTTAACAGCAAATGAAGAGATAGAAAAATGGAAACAGAATTAGAGGTAAAGAATTTCAATAAATCACACAGCAATTTATTCTACCCCAAGTCAGGTTTAGCTATATCTGGAATAACTCAAGTTCATCATATTAGTAGAAATATTTTTATTTTTAAAGATGCTATCAAAAGCATTCTGAACACTTAGCTGTATTCACAAGAAGTCTATTTTTCTCTTTTCCTCTCAAAAAAGGCATTAACCAAACTTTTTTGATCTTAAATTCCAAAGGAAAATTATTATGACAAAATCCACATAGCAAATATAAGAGGACTCTGACAGCTGTCATTTGAAAGCATGCTTTACAGTTCTGAAAAAACGTATATTTTTCCTCTGATATCATAACTTTTTTTGTGATACTTCTGATCATTTTTATATTTCACTACTTGTTTCTTTATTTATAACAAAGAAACATTTTAAATCTATTATGAAAAAGTGGATGCACACATAATTTATGTATAAAAAAAAAATAAAAAGAAAGAGACAAGTAGTCCAGCTGACCTGTTTGTAGAGAAAGACTTCTTTAGCATGCATGCTGGATGAACAGTGATTTCTCATAATACAATTCAATGTGTTCATCTATCTCATTTGGGGAATCTTTCTCAGATGTGATGGGTGCAATCTCTTACCTGTATCTCCTGTTATGCTAAAAAATATTTGAAACTCTAGACCCAAACATTTGCTGTCTCAAGATTTTTGAACATTCTGTCTTTTACTTAACATTATGAAAAGGCCAAGTCACTTCCCTAGCACATTTGTTTCTTCTAATTGTTGGATGCAGGCAAGTTTGACTGCAAATATATTTGTTAGGAAAAATCATATTATTTCTTTGGGTATTTTTTTGACAAGGTTCTTAAAAGACCTATGTAACATCCCAGGGGTATCCAGCTAGTGAGTCATTGGATCTGAATATGGGGAATGAACCTAGTTTCTTGACATGCCAAGTTATCTTTACTAGACAGTCAAATTCCACTTCTCTATAGACAAAGGGAAGAAGTCAACAATATCTCTTAGATCAAATTTTTCTACATAAAGAGATTCTATCTAGAATCCTTCACACTGTCCAAAGGATTGGAGGTTTTAAGTTGTGGATGGGAAAGGACTGTATGTGGACAAATCTTCCTAAATGTGAATTGTCTAAAGAAGGTGGGAAATTGAAGTCAAGATATAAAGTTGCCATGCTAAACTATTTGCATTGGTAAATTTTCATTTTGGTAAAATTTACTTTTAAAATAACATTTAATTTGCAAAAGTTGATGACATTTATTTTTTATTATTGAATAATTTATAATGAACCATTGCACTCTGCATATTTTTCAGTATTTGAATGTGAAGAAGCAAATGCGATTTGGGGTGATAATGCATTATACAATTTAAACCAGGAACAGACTATAAAACAAACTTCAAGTTGCTGCATATCTTTTCCTAAAATATTTTCTTTGTGTTAGTTGAGTCTGGCTGAGTACAATTCACAGCAAAGATGATGATCTCACTTCAGCAGATGTTAATACTGCATCTTTGAGACCGTGTCTGCTCCTTCCTGTTCATGAACGAACGGCAGGTAAAGATCTTAAGCATCAGCTTCACTGGTGCGGCATCACTCAAAGAAAAGGTGAGGAAAATCTTTGCATGGTTCAACATTGACTAGGTGTGTATAAGCTATGTAGCAGAAACCTGTTCTAACTCAACAGAATAATTTTGCCAGCAGAAAAAAATTCCATTTACTAAAAAGTGTTTTATCATGATTTTAAAACAAGCTCTATTATTCCTCTTTCTGTGCTTGAAACTTCATAACAATAACATAAATATCAGAAAGTAAAAATAGAATTTTGATGTATTGATTTGTTCAATGCCTACTACAGTTCTTCGATGCTTTCAGACATATAATAATACAAAAAAAGATAAAAGGAATGCAGATGCTGAATTAGCACCTAAAACTGTAATTATCCTTAATCTCTGGTATCAAATCTGAATCAAAGTTATCTAGACCATTAAAGTATAATTTGAAGCTAAATCAGCAATATCAGCATAAGGTACATTAGGTCACAATCTTAGAAGGCTAATTACTGGGATAATAATAACTGGATCATAACCTTTAATATGACATTTGAAGCCATAGCTATCCCATTATGTGATTTTTTTAAGCTGTTTTTATGGAGCAGATATTTTTCATTCTGAAGTTTCCATTCTATGTGGCAAAAAATAATGAAAGCAATGACTTTACATTAGAAACATTGTAATTTCTTTAGTACAAAATATAACAGATTTTTTTCAATAGGAAAAACCCTGATGATTAACTTGAGCATATGAAAACAAAATTCCATATTGCTTTTGCCCAGTAAGTGTGTTCTAAAGGAATATATCTGCTGCAGCAGATTGTTGATGTGAAACCTGATTCAAATCCCAAGTCATGGAAGGGCTGTTTCCTCAATGCTGAAGAGGGTGATTTGCTCACATATTAGGAGGTGCTGCACTTAAGTTGGAGAATCAGATGTGCATAGATGCTCCTACTTTTTTTACAATTACAATACACCTAGTGCTGATAAAACCTGTTAAAAGGCACTAAATACAAATAAAGTTTGCTGCAGCTGTGTCTGTCCAACCTATTACTTAAAGAATTCTGCCATGGTATAGCAGGCAGCTTCATTTATGTAGAAGCCTCCTGACTTTGTATGAACTCTGTACAGGTATCAATTGAGTTTTCTGAGAAATCTGACGATTTCTTATTTCAGATGAGAAAGGTTTTTTTCTGGAGAGAGTGTAGGAAAATACATAGCACTTTCAGAAATGCCTGCACCAAGAATATCTGTCATAATATTTGGAGAAGAGGAGAAGCAATTAAAACAAATGTATCTGACCGAATCAGATTTAGATTTCACACCAATTTTTTCTGTATATTCTAACCAAATTAAACATGGTCAGAAAGAGTTAAACTGACAGGCTTAGTTGGCTTATACTGGAGAATAAACTTTTGTCCTTATGGTGAGGGAACAACTAACAACTTCCATCTTTGAAATCATCCCCCATTTACAGACATACATATATTTAGAGAGATTTGGGAAGAAAATTCCTATCTCTTTGTAAAAGTAATCTCAATACTGTAGGTAATAAAATGTGGCATTCAACCTGAAGATGGTGTTTAAATATTTTTAAGGGTTGGAATTTTGCCAAAACACTTTTTTGATTAAGAAAAAAAAATTTTTTTTTCTCACATGGGTCATTCTTAAAAGGAAAAAAAATCAAGGGCCAATCAGAAGTGTTCCTGTCAAAGCAGTTGAAAATGGTGAGTTTTGTGAAATGTTTTGTTTCATCTAAGAAAGCAACTGTAGCTGATTCTGGAACCTGTTTTAACTTAGAATGACTTGTGGAGCAGCAGTTAATAATTTGTGATACTAAAGTCAGTTAAACTAACTGCAGTTGAGTAAACTATCCATGCACTGTGTAAATGATATAACATTAAGAGAAAAAAACTGAATGTGAACAGTGCAGTATTTTGTCTGTCTAGCTGAATAGCCATCCAGTGAAGTGATGGGCAGTAAGACAGACATCCTGCAAGCTGTTCTGCATGGGGATGGATCCAGCCAGCTAAAGCAGCATGTTTGTTTTGGCATTCCTTATCTTTAGTTTTTTGTTGCTTCCTTCAGACTACTTATGGAAGAGAAATAAAAGAATACAATATTTTTTTAACTCTGATAATTGGTTCTGAATTGCTGGCATCTTTATATTATTTAAATCTACCCCTTTTTCTTGATGTGAGGGAGAAACTTAGGCATTCATTGGTTTTAGTTGAGTTTTTAAATTACTTTGGATTTCACTCACCCTCTACAACATACTCTTCTGGGCCTTCTAATTCTTTCTCAGCCCAGAACAAGAACCATTTGACAGCAGCAACTACTATTTTTAAATTTTATCATTATCTTCAGTAAATCATCCACAATAACAGTCATTCCTGACATAACATTAGACCAGACCCTAATTTATTATGTTACTGTGATACATACGTCTTTTATTAGAATCAATTGCACAGAAATTAAAAAAGGTGAATAAATTGGTTTTGCTTTGCATGTACTCATTTTGCTAAGACATTGAACTACATCATACTACTTTCTAATTTACAAACCAAGCAGTTCCCAGTTGTTCTGCCCTTGAATTCAGATGCCACAGTTCAGGAATAATGTGGAGAAACCCGACACTGGTGGCTTTCTCTGTATGTGTAAAACATAAATATTGTTTTTACCATGTTTTGTTCTGAGTGCTGAATTACTAGTGAACTGAATGTCGATATCTGAAGGCTTCCATTCTACATTATGCATGGCAGCCTGGAATCATATTGGGAAGCGACTGCCATAACAGCACAAGTAAATAATAGTACTTCAGGGAGCAACAACTTCACAGCAAAAATCATTGAACCAAGAATCTATGTGTTGTCTTCTTGACTTTTTTTGGTTATAACTCATAGTGGCTGTGTAAATTGACTTTGGATTTCAAAATGTGTACATAAAAATGAATCCAAAACAATCAGATACCAGATGATACCAGCTGGCAAGAGATACAAAATCCTACAATATGTTGAATATAATTTTCTAGATGATGTGGTGCTGATTGCTTTTTGTTACTTTTAATAGTTTTTTGATACTTTGGACCACACTTGGTACATTAGTGAAAGTAGAGTAAATCTGTGGAGCTTGTGCAAAGGCAGCTCAAGTTGCTCCACTAGAATCCTCCTTGGGAGGAGAATCATGTGGAGAGCAGTTATATTCAAATTAGTTTTGGAATAATATATAGCCAAAGTCATGCACATTTGTACCCATTATATAAAACCTAACAAGCTGAATCTCAGGAGAAGACACTCAGACTTTAGGTTCAAGCTGAAATACATCTATGAGCCTGAGCCCCATAGATTAAGAACTGGGCTGTCACTATGGATCTCAGTACCTCACTCCTGTAATGTACTGTGTCAAGCATTTGTTAGGATTGTAGTAAGAAAAGTAGTCTGACTCTGTAAGGCATTGTTTTAAAATACCATGTATTGAAGCTAACACTAGAAGGAAAAAGAGGATAATCTTATGTTCTTTTAGATGCTGAACACCCTGAGATTTGCAGCATTAGATGGACTTCTAGTCAGGGCATGGCATACTATACAGTTGCTTTCCATGAGTTCATTCTTCAAGATTATGGTCTTTAGAGCTCTTGCAGGATTTTATTAGAAGAAAACAATCCATTTTATCCTTTCTCTTGTTCAGAAAAAGGATATTCATATGAGGGCATGCTGCCTCACTCTAAAATAAAGACAAGGGCATGCAGGTGGTGCCAAGTGGGAACCATCCATAAAATCCCCCACTACGGTTAGGCAGCTAATTTTATCCTATGGCCAAGGGATAGCCAGAGCACAATGCAGGCATGAAGGAGAAGCTATGCATGGCACAGTGTAGCACAGTACGGTACCTGCCTGTGCCTACTCTGTAATGGTAACTTATCAATGTACAACATCCTCATGGCTAGAATCAATATAGCTCTTTACTCAGTGCAGACAAGCCCTTCTAAGACTTTCTAATTTCAGTCTGATTTCCCAGACTTCAGTTTTGCATGACTAGAAAAGGAAAAGCTGTCCTTCCTGAGGTATATTGAGACGATCATAAATCTCATTTATGTTGTATTTTCCTACATGTATTAAAAAGTAAAGCAGCTGGAAATGGTGACATTTACCATAACTTAGATCTAGAAATTCAGACAGGTTTCTGTGCTTTAGCTGCTCTTCATTTAGACTTCCAGCTCTCATTTATAAGCTATGGTGTTCAGATTTGAATAAAGATATATTTCAGTGCATTAGAGAAGAGAGGATAATCTAAGGCCACACTGAAGGCAAATTTATAAGACAACCTACCAACAATGAAGCAATTGAAACAAAGCTGCTTCTAAAAGTTCAGGGGGTACAAAGACAATACACAAGGTAAAAATGTTATAGATTTTGCATACTTTTGCACAATTTAACCATTCAGGGTACCTATTCAGTAATAAAAAGCAGTGAATCAGGTTACGATATTATTTATAAAGCCTGGAACTACAGAAAAAGGCAGATAATCACTAGGCAAAGTGTGAATCTCTTCTATCTATATATGCACACATCAAAATATTGGAAGCTCTGCTTCTGTGTGCAGTGTGCATGTTATGCATGTAAAAATACATATATTGAAGAAATATTACTGTCAGTAACCTTACTGTAACATCACAGAAGGTGATGACTTCTGGAAATTAATAGATGGAGATTTACATTCATAAACTCAAGGATTATTTGCTGTCACATCTGAAAATTGTGATTTAAGTGATTCAGAGAAACCTGGCCAAGGTTTTCCTTCTCAGTCCATACCAGGACAACGCCTAAACATCCTTCTTCCATGAACTTCCATGAACAAGATTTTCAACTTATGGAAGACTATCTTGTCCTCTTCTAAAGATTTCTGTTACAAGTAGGTATGCATCAATTTATTTGTAAGAGGCAGAAGGTAGCTCTGCAACCATTAACAGCTGATACTTACAACCTCTAGGGAAAAAAGAAGAAAAAAAAAAAGTAAAAATGCCTGCAGCAGTTCTGATTCCTTCTTTGTTCTGGGTATTTTACTAGCACAGCTGACATCAAACTAGTGTTGGAACTGTGTCCTACTGAGTTTTGCAGAAATTGTCAGAGCCTGAGAGCATCCCCCAGCTTGGATGTTTAACAGTTGGGCCTCAAGGCCGTATGGCAATAATAGGGAACCTTAGGGCTGCCCCTTCCCACAGGTGGCCTTGGAGAGAAATTCCCTGGCACCCCTGCAGGGAATCTGTATCCAGAGCCAAGGCCCTGTCCCTGCCTGTGGTGTTGGCATGGCTGGCTCCTTGCTCTCCATCCCTTGTGCAGAACAGCTAGCCCTCACTTCTCCATGACACCGAGGCCCAACATGTTACAATTTAACATTCAT
Source organism: Pedionomus torquatus (assembly GCA_013398155.1). Classification (NCBI taxonomy): domain Eukaryota; kingdom Metazoa; phylum Chordata; class Aves; order Charadriiformes; family Pedionomidae; genus Pedionomus; species Pedionomus torquatus. The sequence goes on from VZRU01012156.1 coordinate 38,604, forward strand.
TTTCCTCAAATGTGCAGAAGAAATTTCATTTCCCTAGTGGCTAGCCATGCCTGATCTGTTAACTACTTCTCCTGTCTTTTCTCTGCTCCTTGTAAGATTGCTATTGTTTAAGTAGCTGTTTCCCTCATTACTGCTGCCTGATTTATCACATTAGTAACTGATGATCTGCAACTGATACTTCTAAGTCACCCAGATTTTAATCTTCTTCAACCTGTCTGTAGTTTGGCTGTGTATATATAGTGCATGACACAGAACCCTGTATTCCAAGTGTGTCTGGTTATTTAGGGAACAAAGATTATTCCTCTTGGGTATCTGTGCAAAAGGCATAGAGTGAGCAAATTTGATCATATTTGGTTAAGTATAGATTAGTTCAATGGGCCCTGCTAAAAATTCCTCTTCAACCTCAGGAAATACAAATAGCAAGGATGTGCAAAATGTATACTGCTAGGGGTAGGTTACAAGATGATGAGAATTATAATTTAAGGGTTCCTCGGGATGATTTCTGTGGTTCTGGGAGATGTCTGCCTTCATTAATGTGACCATGAATGAGCGTGTGCTGAATGTACATGTGGCTAAGTGTGTGTATACAGGATTTGGTGCCTGGGGGAGACACAGTCTGTGTTTCTTCATCCTGACATTTATTGCCAAAAATTGAAATTGGAATACTTGCAATTGTTCTTGGTTAAATTATCAGACTTATGCTAGTTAGGGAAGTCAAGTTTTCATAAAGCTCATCGTTCCAGTGATTGAGGAGGTAAGACTGGCATAAAATTACAGAGAATGTGGCAGCTCAGTACAGTACAAGATAGAGAAAAAAACCTAATATCTACACTAACACTGCTTCAGTACCTCAACATAACTCCTTCTATTGCAGGAATCCTGTGTTAACAAAAACAATAGTCTCATTAGTGGTTGATAGCAGACAACAGTAATACAGGATGTGTATCTATTAATAATGTACCATATTTGAATACAGCAGGCAAATGGTATCCCACCATTATATAACCAGTGTTATATTAATGACAATGTTAAGTCAGTATATTGGTACTATTTCCTGAGAAATCTTTGAGAAGCTTGATAGCTACATTAATGAAAAATCAGTTGTATTAAATGTAACACTGAATTTGTTCCAATGTGATACTGGATCTCTGATTACTGAGATTAGTTAAGGAAAATTTGATGTAGGCTACTAATGAGATGTTCTTCTTAGATAACAAGTGTGAATTTCACCTCAGATGCCTTTTTTTTTTGTAATAGCATGGATTATTATTATTGTATGAGATCTGAAAGTAGTAACAAGAATAAGTATCTGACCTATTTTTTAAGGTGTGGTTTTTTCCCTCTTATTAGTGCCAAGTTGAAAAAACTGTTCAGCCACCCAAGCAGATTTTTACAAATGATGTTTGACTTCTTTTCTGAGTAGGAATCCATATGATTCTTATGAACTCTAAGAAAAGCTACCACCTGAAATGAGTGTTAGGCTATTGTTTTTCTTTTATAAAAGATAATTTGCAAATGACTGTGCTACATAGCATCAGCAGAGCAATTAATAATTCCATCTACATGGACTGTTGAGGTATAGTGAAAAAACAGGCAAGAATGATAATATGCAACTACAGACTAAAAGTGCTATGGTAAACCATAATCACAAATGACAGGAAATACTACAGTTAAGTATTTCAGCACTAAAAATACAGATAGTTAGACTTGAAGCGTCAAACTTTAATAAGCTTCTGAAAAAGTAATTAAAAATTTAAGAAAATATCAATGTAAGAATTACATTGCGAATATAAATGTAGTGCAACTCTCTAATTTAGTTTGCAATTACAGATTGACCAAATTTTGACTGGAAACATAGTTTGTCCTACTGAACAGAATGCAGTATTTTCTGTTGACATTAACCTTTATTTATTGCATTGAAATTCAGAGCAGTTTGCAGTCATCAAAAGCATCTGCACTCAGTGATTAGAACCGTGCTGTGTCAGGGACAAATAAGGGAATGGATTTTAAGAAAGAAATCCTTAATAATTCTGTAGAATAAAATTTATGTCCAATTTTTAATTAGTTTTAACTACCTCAAGGATGAGATTAAAGGTTTTAAGCAAATGTGTTTAGTTTATCCCATTAAAGAATGAAACAGCTTAAATATAGAAAAATTGAGTGACCATACCTAATTGTTTAGTTTAATGCCCTGTAAAGTACATGTGGTGCTTAAAAGATAACATTTTCTCCTTCTGTATCACAGCATTTTGAATAAATGTGCTGAAATTCTAGGGAAAGTTGCAATGTTTTTACTGCTTTGATTTGTTTGAACAAATACATATATATGTTATATGAAAAATAATGTTAGTTTGTTAAGTAGCTGTTGCAGTGATTACCGATACATATCGGTGTATCATGAATTTAAAAGCAGCTATGTAAAAAATGAAGGCTTTGTATTTTTTTTAAAATTAGTCAGAATCCTCCACTAATTTTCTGTGATATTCAGTGGATGCAGAGTATATAATAGTCTGGCCACTCTTTAGAAGTACCACAACCAGAAATTAAAAATGAATATACAGAAAAAATGCATTTGAATTAATTTATTTTATCTTCTGGAAGTTCAGCAATTCATTGTAGATAAGTAGACACATAAAAAAAAAACCATAAACTAGGACATGAAGTTGTGCTTTGGGAGCTTTGCTATGAGAAAAGCACATTTATCCTATGTGAAAGAAAAGACATTTTTCTTCTCTCCTAAAGTTAGCAATTAAACTTCACACCATCTCACAGTGTTTAGGAGATACAAAACAGAAGAATTACAGCATTTAGTATTCCTAATGCTGACATGCTTTTGCATTTTTATTCAACATTTTTAATGTTTCTAAAACTCTTGCAGTGAAGTTTCATATGATTTGAAAATGTATACTAGACCATTAAACCTGGAAAATCTCACAGGATTTTTTTTTTTTAATTGGCTCGCTTACTAATCGCCACAGTATCTTACTGAAAATACATGGTGTTAAGAGATTTNCATGAAACTTCTCAAGGTTTCACAGGAAGCATATAATTGATCCAGATCCAAAGGCATACACTCTATATCTTATTGAAAAGGTCAAGGTAAAAAGCTGTGTTATTGTCACTGATGTTGAGAATCTTAAGATGGCATTATGGGTGGGGAAGTACTTGGATGGCTTCTTACTACATCTCCTGAGTGTTCAGTCACACTGACCTTGATTCATCTAGCTGATCTCCTGCAAATTTTTTGCAGGTGTTGCAGGAAGTCAGATCCAAGATTTAAGTGGTGACAATAGCAGTAGCATGGATTTATTTTTGTTTGCCTGTTTACTATTACCTACTGGTTAGGTTTGCCTGACCATGCTTTTACTTTTTTTAATTATCCACACATCTACTATTATTCTTATGCTTCTCCTGGGAGGAAAGAAGGAAAACCTGGTTACTCTTGTTTATCCTTTTTTTTTTACCCAAAGTATGTTTTTGTTCTAAGTGTTGCTGCTTCTTCTGCAATAGCTTGGACAGAAGAAAGTCTGACAGACCCCTGCGAGGTAAAGGAGCATGAGGAGTGCAGATCATCAGTCTTTCTGCAGCAGCACTTCTCAGAGAGGTGGACACACTGTATCTATTATTGTCAAGTCCCAAATACCAAAATTCTTTCCAAAGAGCTTGAGGAGTCATTTTAGTTATGCCATGCTGTGGTGTAGAAGAGCATATGCTTTGATTTCTGAGAATCAGTTTTTCTACCAGGACTGCAGTTTCTTTAGTCTTCCACCAGTGAAGCATCCTAACATAGGAAAAAAAGTTCTCATTATTTGTCTGCTGAAGCATTGTTGTGCTTCAGTGAACATCAAAGACCTCTTCACGAGTGCTAAATTGGTATCCTATTATCATTCTTTTCCATGGACAGGGCCATCTGTTTCTTCTGTTGATAAATCATTCTTCTGGAAAATTTTGGCTTTCTGTGGTGAAATAAAGTCTGATGGTATAACCTAGTTGTTTCTGGGAATAATGAAATACTGGGAGTAAAAGTCCAATGAAAATCAACATGACTTTTGTTAAAGAACCAGGAACAGGACACTATGTTCCAAGAAGGATCTTTAAAATGGGTTTTTAGACACACTTACCAGAGAGCAGTCAAATGCAAAATATGTAATTTGATATTGGAATCCATTTCCTAGTTGATGTTCCTTATCAAAACCTTGTGGTATGAGCACAACTAATACCATGGTAATTATAAGAATTTACTTGCATCTATAAAGTTGAAGAGTATATATATGAAAAGATAAGTATTTGAAACTGTTGTGTTGTTTTCCCTGGTGTATGAACAGGTGAGTGATATTCACATAAGCCATAGGGCTTAGGGATAGGTGAGAGCACGGCAAAAATTTGTTAAAACCAATCTAAAATACTTCACTCAGATGCCTCCTTTTCTCCTCCCTGCTTTCCTCTCCATTTATATAACTAGATTATTTACACGAAATTAAGAAGGCCATGGTTTCCTCTCACAAGTTCTTTCTGTACTGTTGTTGTACTTGTATTTTACCATTTGCAGGTCAGATCCTCCTTTCTTGTAAAGACTACAGGATGGAAGTTAGTGTGTGTGAAATGGTGCTAATGCTACACTGAGCTGTTTACCTTGAGTTTCATATTCTCTTTTTATTGTATTCATTTGTATTTTTCAAGTAAGTGAACATTTTCAGTGTGTGACTTTTGTTTAATGACTAAATTATTTATATACTTCATTGAATAATGTGGAAGTATTTTATCTCGCAAAACCAAAGAATGAAGAATTTAAATGGAAAAAGCATTCATCAAAACAATGGCAGTGCAAAGTCACCTTTATTATAAATGTAACCCTGGAAACCAGGCAGATGGTTTGGTATAGTGGCATTGTAGGTAATAAGTGCTTGTAAAAGAGAACCAGAGAAGCAGGGCTAAACAGGATGATTGCATAATGGAGATTAGATGTGAATAGGTCAACTTTCTTAGCTCCAAAAGAATGCATGAAGATTTAGACAAATGAACCATTTAAAATTCTTCAGAGCTATGGTCAGAGGCAGTCTGTTCTGTTTGTTTTACTCACTTTTTGTTACTGCTGAAGGTGTGTAAAATATGTGCTTTTGCTTCTTAGGTTGTAAAGGCAAAAAGTATTTTATGACTGAGAAATTATTGGTTATGACTGAGCGAATATCCAAACACCACACTTTTCAGAGAAGAAGAGAGACATCTCAGTCTGGTTCTTAGCAGAAAGAAATCCTCATCATAAAAGCACATGCAGTATTGGTAGCTTCATTAATTGTCATCAGCAAGAATGAAATGAGCATAAAAAAACCCATGCTTCATCACTTAAGGTTGTATATTTAGGTCGTAGTTGAGGTTTATAAGGGATTTTTCTTGCTTGACTCTCCATAACTGTTCTACAGCTAACCCAGTATGTTCTCATTTTAGAGCCTTCTATTACCTCTTGAAATTTTAGTTGCCATGAGGATAGTAAATAAATGTATTTCTCAGTATTTCCAAGCAATAGAATTTCATTCTCCTTTTATAGGGATAAACATCCCAGTTACTTTATCAAAAAATATTGAATATTGCAGAAGATTGACATCTAGTACAGTACTGTTTGGTGTTTCATATGTATATCTCAAAAATTTTTGAATGTCTACAAAAGTTGGAATGTTCTTCTCATGTGACAAACCTCTTCTGAAATGGCAGTTTCAGCCAGTGAAATGGCCAATAAACTGAAAGCTGAAGCTTCTCACTGTGTATGGTCAATGCTACTGTTGTGGTACAACTAAGACTTTTCAAACAGACCTTCTGACTACCTGACATGGTAGGTCATCATAGATATCCATCTCTGGAGATATTCAAAACCTAAATGAACATGGTCTTGGCCAACATGTTCTATCTGACTCTACTTGAGCAGAGGGATTGAACTAAATCTTCACAGAATCACAGAATCATCTAGGTTGGAAGGGACATTTTAGGATCATCTAGTCCAACCAATGGGGGGGAAAAAAACCCACGAAAACAAAAACAATAATTAAAAAAAAAAACCAAAACCAAAACAAAGAAAGCCCCAACAACCATAAACAACACACCACACCATCCAACACTAAGCTGTATCCTTGAGCACCAACTCAACTTCTTTCTTGAATACCTCCAGGGATGGTGCCTCAACCAGCTCCCTGGGCAATCTTGAGCATACCCTTCCTACCTAAATGATTCTGTGTTCTGTGATCAGTATTCATAGGTGTCAACAGTAAGAAAAACCTTTGAAATAACATGCTATAAAGCAATACTGTCAGCTTGAATACGGTATATGTCTTTAATTTCCCAGTCAAGCAGTACATTTGTCAGTGTTGCGATTCCTGTGTTAAAAATCTGTGATTTCTTTTACTTAGTGGGAAAAAAAAAAGACTGCAACCTTTGTTTGTTTTCATTAAGGTAGACTTCTAGATAAAGTTTCTAACTTAAACTTGAAGTTGGAACTCTAGAGAGTCTCAGTACATTGTTTATTTTAGTCCTTTCTTGAGTAAAACATACTGGAAGGAAAATATTGCCTATGTTTACAGTGAGAAGACATACTGGCATTTACTTGTTTGCTACTGAAACATTAGGATGGGAAAAGGAAATACTTTGTGTACAAACACATTTAGAGAAATGGCAAAATAAAAGACTATTCAGCCTTAACCAATGTGTGCAAGGTGTGGGAAGAGAAAAATATTTACAAACTTGCTAGAATTGGAGATCTGTGTTACCTTTTATTTGATAACAAACCTGCAGGGTTTTCTTGTCTCTGCCAAAACCTCCAGCTGTTGTTTATTACTCCCTCAGCTGTCCCGATGCACTGTTTGCAAATCACTGCAAGTTTGATTATTGAAATGACAGTGGTTTTAATGAACAAAATAAGTCCTTCCTTCCCTTCCTTATTTTCTTTCAAAGTGATCACTTTTTTTTTTTTTTTCCATGCTTCCAGAGATTTGAACAGTTCCTTTTGTCTGTTTTCTTACTAAAAGATCAAAGTTAAAACAACAACAACAACAACAACAAAATGACTAGAAATTTTTGGTTAAAAAAGAGCAAAATGTAATCTCCATGTGTCTCAGCATAACACTGGACTAGACCAAAATGAATTCTTGTTGCAAAATATTTCATTCCATGCACATGTAATAAAGAATCTGCATGTGCTATCGGTAATCTGTCCTGTTGAGAAGAAGAATCTGGGCCTCAATATCTAGCTTTGAATAGAAGCTGAAATGGTGAGAAATGCAGTTTTAGCTAATGTGATAATTTGCATATCACTGAAAAAGCTGAAAGCTAAATTTTGAGCAGTGGATAAGTGATCCTGGAATGTACACCTGAAAATTGAAAGGCTGTCATAATACTGTATTTCAAAAACCAGGCATTTTTGTAAGATGTTTCAAAGCAGGCTGTCCTAGTTCCAGCAGGGACAGGGTTAAGTCTTCCAAGGCTCTGGCAGGGACACAGGTATTCCATCCCATGGGAGCCATGCCCAGCCACTAGGAGGAGCTACAAGGGAAGGGGGCAGGAAGTCACCACTTAGGGTCCAGTCAGTGAAAGGTGGTACTGTAGTATAATGTTTCTATGTTTTTCTGTCAGGAACATTCCTCTATTACAGGCCTAGGATTGCAATTGTACTAAATGATGCCAGGGAAGCTCTATTATACTGCTATCAACCCATGTCACTAACACCTATGTCAATGAAGGCTTTATCCCCTTTAACTCAGAACTACACTAGTATGTTAGGAAAAATCAGAATTTAAATTGTAAAAGATAGGCAAAGTTTTTTTCTTCAGCCATGATAGATTTGCTTGTGATGTATATAACTTCTGGAACTGTAATTGTGTAAAGAATTCAGAGGAACTTCCATAAGAATAAAAGAGAATGA
>VZRU01012156.1:56897-79846 GCA_013398155.1 Pedionomus torquatus
GGGAGGTAGATTAATTGTCTTAAACTGTAAAAGTGTAGTCTTATGGTGTCGTACCTAAGAATTTCTTAGGAGCTGACACAGATGTGATACATAATACTCACTTATTGAAATGGTAGAAGAGAGTATCTTATTGGAACCATTGATGTACTTCTGTGGTATTTACAGTGACTGCCTCATGATCTCCAGATGGAATTTAGGATGTTTGTTATGACCCATAAAGTCCTCAATGGCCTATCAGGAATAAAATCTCTCCTCTGCCACAGCTGCTACCAACTGATATATAAGAGACATGCTAGTTGGCAGGACATTACCCATGAAAGCTTTTTTGCTCATCATTGGTTGAAAGTAGTTTGAAATTGGCAAATTTCTGGGAAGTCTGCAACCGCAGTGTGAGTTGCCTTTTTGGAAAGGAGGAGCAACAGAGGCAGGAGGAAGCAGGCTTCTGACTCAAGTTTGTGGAAGACATTGAGATTCACTCGAGATTAAGTGTGATCATTATTTGATTAATTATTTTAGACTGCCAAGTAACAATAAATAGTACAATTGTATATCAACAATAGAAACTTGCTGGTTGGTAACTGGTTCAAAGCTCTTGGAAGTTCAGCTGTCTGAAGCTAGATTTCCTCACCTATGAGAATACAGTTACCTGAAAGATTGTAACATTAAACCATATCTGGTTTAAGCCACTAAGGATGCATTTGTGGTTGATATCTGATTTTATAACAGATATACTTTGTTCCACTGGAAGAATTGGGGAAAACGTACAGTTTCCCTATATGTGCCCAAACAAATCCATAATAAAATGCCCTCATGTAATGCAAGCTGAGAAGGAAATTAGTGCCTGAGGAGGAAATTAGTGCCTGGTAGCATTAGGGGAACAGAAGTTGTCAGAGATGTTTCCATATTATACAGATTATATGAGCAAAGAAAGTCTCAAATTTTGTGGTTTTTCCTTAGAAATAGAAGACAATTTATTGATTAGTCTAATCATTTTTAAAAAAGTATGGATCACCAGAGAGCAGAATGTCATTAGCCAATGGAAGCCTTCAGTAAGCCCTATGATATTCAGTAAACCTGAGGCACAATGGATATATATGTGTGTGTGTGTATGATATTATATGAAAAACAGAGATAAAGACTAGCTAGGAATTTCCTCCATCTCTCAGGACAATAGACACCCTTAAAAATGAGTCTGCTATAGATACTTACTGTGCCCATCTTAGCTGGTAAAATGGAGGTTCTGAACAAGAACAAGGAAGAAAGCCCTAGAACCGGGTTCCATGGAAGTAATTGATATGGTTTCATAGTGAAGCGTTGCATCAATCTAAACAGAAACAATGTTGAGAGTTTCATGTAGGTCATACTCTGTAGCAAAGTACACAGCTAGTTTCTGGGTAAGTTTAGTGAAAGGAGAAATACTCAATGGATCAATGGATTGCAATTTTTGGAAATATCAAATTTACAATATTCTGAAATGGATTAGTTCTAACACGTTAATATAAATTTAGGGTAGCACTTTAGAAAAGATTTTATGTGAATTGTATTATCTTTTCATGCAGTAAATGATGTATTATTGAAGTTGTCCTTGGAAACCAGACATTTCTGCATTTTTTGTTAAGCAAATAAACTTGCTAAACCTACAAAGATTGGGACTTATTTTGATAAATCCTGCATCACTACTTAATCGTCAGTGATGTTGTAAGTGTTCAAGACTAGTTTGGTATCAATAGATGAAAAGTTCAAAGTTAAGATGAAGTGATTTAAAGATTGTTTTGCAATAAAAATGACACATGAATTCTTGAAGGCATTGTCTTCAAGAGTAGACTAGTGCAATAAAACAAAGGTATTGCCCTGGAACGTTACTGCTTACCTATTCTGAGATGACCTCCTATTTCTCAGTGGGTATATTTAAACCACAACATTTTTAGCATCTCAACTTTTTGTCCTTTTTTTTTGGCAACTCTCTGGTTATAACTGCAATGTGTGAATTTTGATAACATATTTTAGCCAAGTCAAGGAACACACTCATACATACAGCATACAGCCTCATACATACAGCACCTGCGCTTCATATTCGCAGACTGTGGACGTTAAATAAGCTGCTGTTATTCCAGCGGCAGAGGAGAAGGTGCTCCCGATTTCCTCTCGGGCAAGGTCATCAAAAAGTAGTTTCAGCCGGGTTACGGTTTCATCGCTAGGTGGGGGTATTGCTTACACAACGCTGCCTTCTCCAAGCTGGCAGGAGTGCTTTCCGCCGTCACACCACGATCTGCTGATTACCAGCTGGCAGGGGGCCAAGTCCCAAACAGCTAGCTGCCTTTTGACTCTAGTGTAATTAAACTTATGTAAATACTCCAGGACTGAATCTTTTGTTAGCCATGCACATATTATTGGATCGAAAAGCATATTAGGTTAAAAAACACTTTAGTAGTGGTCCAGCTCCTGCTATATTCTGCTTCTGTATCTGCTTTGGCCTCTATCCCTACACCTCCCCAGTACACCCAAGCCCCTTATAGCCAAGAGCTATAATCAGCTGCCTGTGAAATGCCTGCAACTTTATGGTGGGTGACATCTTAGAGAGCTGAGTTTTGTGTCATTCTCAAATCTGTAAATCTTCCCTCACAATGAAGAACTTTCTTTGCAAGCTACAACCACTCCCATGTTTTTATTCTTGATATTGGTTTCACCCACTGCTTTGTCTGCACAACTCTTAGCAAACAGAAGCATATTTAAAAAAAAAAAAAAAATACANCATTCTCTGTCATGCACAATATGGCATGTGTGCAGCTGTAACACGTTTGTAAATGTTCAAGTCCTTCATCTATGCTCCGTTCACCTTGGATGTGATTGCTTTTCATCTACAGAATCTGGATTACAGGATATTCATAGCTCAAGACAGAATTCTCTTTGCTCTGCAGATCCCTATCTCATCTTCAGTCTGTTGACCAGAGCAGTAGTTAAAGTGCATCTTCATACCTTAGTATTTGACTCAAGATTAGGAAACAGCCTCTGGCATCCCTTGCTGAAGATGAGAATGATAAGCAACTTTTTTCTTGTAAGATAAATGGAGGCATCTGAAGGCTAATAATTCATGCATATCACTAGGCAAATACACTATATACTACAAGAATATGGAAAACAGTTATGACTGTGAAAGGAAACAGAAATTCATTCACTAGTACAATCTAACATTTATTTATTACCAATGTTCTGAATATCTGTTGGACCATTTTCGGAAGCTGTTTGTAGCAGTTATTTTATATGAAGTTTTCAAAAACAAAAAAACCTATGGAATAGATCTCTTTCTGTTACTACTGAAGAACTGGGAAGGCTTTTTGAGAATTCTCTGCATCACTTTAAATTTGGTGACTAGTACCTGATCTATACTTTCGTCTACCTTGTTAAGGTTGTTTGCTATATTCTGTTCACAAATTTTGGATTTCACTTTTCAGATTAGGAGGGCAATAAGCTTAGATTTACTAGTGATGTTCATAAAACCATTTAAGTCTGGTTCCAAGGAAACTGGAATAAAGATGAGTACAATAAAAAACTAGAGCTACAGATTTTGAATTTAAGGGAAGTAAATGTTAAGGGGTTAACTAGAAGGTTTTATTATTGGTTAAACAATGATCATATGACAATTATTTTTTGGTTGAATAATAATTAAATGATGATTAAGCATTAAAAGAATGCTAATTAAACTGCTATTTAACAATGGTTTTACAATAACTAAGTGATAAATAGGTGGCGGTCAATCACTCTATTACATACTACAATTCTGAGAATTAGACTATAGCTGGATTTATAAGTGTCACTAACATAAAATATGCTTTTAGGGCTAATGTAGAATGCTGCTTAACATGCTATAGGTATCAGATGCTGGGTAAGGCGTCTCCCAACCTGGAGAAGTAACCTTGAGAAGCATCCCCACTCAGAGGGAGGTAAATACCATGCACTCTGCTGATGTACAGGAGACCTCAATGAGCTCAGGGGGGGACTGAAAATTTTGATAGCATTACATGATTGACACATAGTCAAACTCCCCTTCGGTGTACGTGCAAGTGTGCAACTGTAGTTTTGTGCAATTTTAGTTTTGTGTCATCACTATTCAGGCTGATTCTGTTAGATCCTGATAATGCATAGCCTAGATTTCTTTTGCTCTTAAGAAGACATGGCCTAGCACAGTTCTCATGGCATCCACAGCAGGGCTGATTTCCACCCGCTCTCCTGGACTCCTTGTCAGTGACACCTGAACCAAAGTGCTGTCACTCAGTCTGACTGGGCATAGCCACCACACCACCTGAAGGTGGTAGTCTTCTGTCTACAAAGCAACAATTTCCTAAACATCTCAGAAATAAGTACCCTCAGATTTGGCTATGTAGGAAAGTGTGACTGCGCTTCCACACCAGGATGTGGCACAATTTTAATTTACATTTGTGCAAATTTATTGAAAAACACTGTGTCTGTGCACGGGGAATAGAGTACATTTTCCTAGCAGAAAATGGGCTTAAATTATGGTTTGTCTGTACCTCTTGTGAAGGCAGTCAGTGAAAGCAGAGGAAGAGAGTCAGTTTTCTTTATTCATACAAATTCCTTTGAGGCTGTTGCAATTACAGTTCCTCTCCCAAAAGCATTTATGGTATAGTGGACGCTGGCTGTATGAAGCTGAGGTTGAAATAGGCCATGAATATGTATTTGCATACTCTAAAGAACTGGTTTCTCAGACAAATCCAGATTCATAGCATTTTGTTGTCCTGGGGTAATACCAAGTCTTAAAAACATCACCTAGCACTTCTGTAATGTCAGAACTAAAATTTATATTCATATGAGAGTGCAAAAGTGTTGTTAAGGAAGAGAAGCTATTTTTTTCTAATCTAATTTTCTAATGCTGAGACATATATGTAAGCAAATGTCTTAATTCCTACTCTTTCTTCTTGAATTTGTGAAGATCTGAAGCTTCTTCTGCTCTATATGTTACAGAATGTAATATGTACATAAAATGATATGTTCAATAGATGCACAGCACAGATTTCTTTAACCAATCCACACAGTCAGACACTGTATTATTTTTTTTTAAATTATGGGTCATATATTATAATAATTTTACCCATGTAGTGATTACCATTACTTTATGTTGATGTGAAAAAGAACAGGTAGAATTCTGAGGAAAACAGAGGTAGAAACTACATGTTAAAACTACTGTTCAGTGGTTTGGTAGGTTGTATTTCTCTACATCCATTCAAACAATAAGTGTAATCCTTATTTCAAGGTTTTGTATATTTTTCTTTAAAAAGTAATTGGATTTCAGAGCCATGCAGCATATATTCACAGGCAATAAAGAACACAGCAGGTTGGACATTCTTTTAGAAATGAAGGTATATAGACAGTATCTCTTGGAAAATACATATATAAATAAAATTCCCGGAAACACACTGCATACAGGAAAGCCTATGTTTACCATATAGCAATACAGAGGTTTCTCAGAAGACTGATTTTTCAGTATCTCTTATGGAAGAATGAAAAGGTGGACGTCAGCACAAATACTTCTTAGCTTCTTGACACCGTGAAAGTTTTTATTAGTGGGATTTTCCTGAAGCCATTACCCAGTTTATCTAATTGTAGAGGACATCGATCTGAAAGTTATCTTCCCTTGGCAATAAATGCTGCATCTAATAATATTTTAATGAAGTTTATTCTTCTCTGAATGTGGGGTTTTTTAATGTTTGCTAGAGCACCAAATACCATTTCACAGAATATTGTAACTAATAAATGGTATGCTGAATGGTTTGTTTATATTGTCTGATTAAATCCCTGTTGATTTGGCATGAATATCTTTCTTAAAATGTCTTCATTATGCAAGCAGTATCATAATTACCATTACCATCTATTCATGGGAATACATCAATTACGCTTGTAAATAGGTCATCTAGCATTCTTATGGCACTCCACATTTGAAGGGGGAAAATGGCTTGGTTTCTACACAGCTGCATTATCTCCTGTTTATGTGATGAGTTCCCAGCAAAACCAAATGTTTTAAAATATTCCCTCTCAGGTAGTCACTGACAGTTAATTAATAATAACAATAATAACAATGATAAATCTGTATATCACTTGCTTGTGTTTGTTAAAGAACATTAACAAAATTCCAATAAGAACCTTAGAAATAAAAAACCCTGTAAGAATGGAACAGAGGTATTGCAAATTTTCTGACTGCACAGAACAGTGAAAAGCCGGTAATGATGAATTGCTGTGTTGCTCCATATTTGTGCAGAACCTTTGGTTTTATACTGTTTATGGAGAACAGTTGGTAAGTGAAAGTAATTTTTGAAAGCTGATGTTAATAAGTCCTATTGTTGCAAAGACCAGACAATGCAATTCTCTGCTGCGAATTTTTGTTGGTTTTGAGCAATGTAAAACAGCTGGATATGAAAACAATTGTTTGAGCTTCTGTTTCTCATTCGCTTATATGAGAGATGGAGAAAAGAGCTTCAAGATATGTTTGCAAAAGTGTCAAAGAAAACTATCTAAATCTAGATTTTTATGATGTGGGACTGGACTCTCTGAGTTAGTCTGCTCTCTCATGTGCTGTTTGTTACTCCAGACAATTGAACTCACTTTTTTCTTGGGCATGACCACAACTTAACAGTGGGTACTGGTAATTTCTTGAAACTGAATTCTAGGTTTTTTAAAGCTTAATTTTTCTATTATCTTTTAAGGTAATAGTCTTAAATATATTTTCAATTTTTGTTTTAGCAGATAAATTTCCTTTGAGAGCCTTCCACTAAAATCCTAGATTCAGTCCAAAAGCAGAATAGTGTGCAGTCTTTAGGTCAGAAAATAATAATTGTTCTAATTTAGAGGACTACAAAAGATGATTTTAATTTGTTCATCTTCCACTTTTTTTGAGGACAGCTCAAAATGGACATACCAGGAACAGCTTATTCTCAATCACCAGAATTTCATTTAAGTTACAATTTGACCAAAGTGTGCCACATAAAACATTAGATTGAGAACAAGATTTTTTCAAGAGCTTTAGGACAGATTGAAACACAAGAAATTTCTCTTAAATATTGTACTGGATACTATTTGATAACTCCAAAGTGTAATTGTTTTCAATTCACTTATTTGAATATAATTGAAATAAAACTGCATGATTAGTGGATATAGGAAGTAAATTTATGTAGAAAACATCGAGTAACAGTATGTAACATTAAGCTGTAATTTAAGTGACATATCATATTAAGGTATTATAAAGAAAGGTTTCAGAACCTCTAATGCAAATAATGGGAATATATTATTAATATAATACCTCTGTTTTGCCAGGAAAAAGAGCTGGAGGAAATATTTTTGTGGAATAACAGTGTTAGAGAAATGTGTAGTTTGACCAAAATCCAAGTATTTTCTGGGATCCATTCAATGCAATCAGTCTTGAAAGTAATTAATTCAGTATCTGTGCTTTGTTGAGATATTAACAGTTTATCTAAATTGAAATCAAAACAGCACATTCATTCTTGATCAGTGCTTTTGTGTGCTCATGATTTCCATTTCATTGACCACAAACTATTACTGTAAGTTGAAAGAAGACATTTTATTTCTCTATTTAAAGAAAAAAATGAAGAAATTATTAAAGGTGGAGCCAAGAAACAAGAATTTTGATTTTTGTCTGCAGATAAATTCAGAGAAGCTGAATTGAGATCAAAACAGAAATCTTTCAGTGGCTTATGAAAGTTTCAGAGTTATAGAGCAGCTAGAAACAATGCACGATTGTAACTGATATTTTCAAAGAATAAATGGAAAATTAAGACAATCGTTATTGTCTATGCTATGATCTTGCAAGACTCTATTTTACTGAGCTAAGGATCATTATAGAGTTGAAGACATATAGCAGTATGTGGACATGTCTTTTCTCAAGTGCATGATGAATATCCTTGATAAACTTTAAGTCTGGATTTATAGATGTGCTGAGAAAACTGTAGAAACAAGTGCATTTTCAACCTTTCTGATAAGTTTCAAACAGCAATTTGGACATTCAGCATTATTATAGCCTTCAGATATATTCTCTGACAGATTATTAGGTAGTTTGTCTCATGCACAAACTTCGAAATTACCATCATATAAGAAGCTAGATTACCTACATAGGTCAAATATCATATTTTAACATTTTTCTCCCAAATAATTCTGGAGTTTTAGTGAAAGGCCAACACTTATTTTCTAATAAGGCTGGAAAAGCCAATAAACTTTTTATAAATATTTGGCTTATTTCTCTTTAGACCATTTGCCTTTATAAGTGGTTGCCTTTAGAGAGACTTTACATTTAGCTTGACTTACTTGCCTTTTATATGTGAGCTGGCACTATTTGACTACTGTGGCAAAATCCTTTAAATATTGACTCTTTCATTAGTATGCCAGCAATAAGTTGGGGGAAGAAACATCAAGTATGTAGAATTAAGTTATGCTTCTGTGTTTCTTTGATATATGCTTTTCATTGTGAAATTTAGAAAAATCCAGAAATAAGTGAAATTTTCAGTTAGAGGGAATGTTTCTGCTTTCCAAAGACAGCATATTGTGACCTTACCTGAAAACATACTATAAATGTATGATTTTCATACAGGATGGAGTGTTGTAATGTGCTATTGTCTAGTGCCTACCTTATAGATTGTTCCATGCTTTCAAGCTAATTCTGTTGATAAGTGATGGGAGATGGACTGAAAAGCCTGTAAAAGTAACCTTTATATATTCCTGTAAAAAAAAACCTCAAATGGTTGATCGTTAGAACAAACTAGCAATGTATTTGGAATTCAGTACATTGGCATGAAAAGTGTACAATATTCCATGTAAAGTACAACTGAACTTTATTTTGTTAATGCCATTTCTTTATTGCATGTAAAAAAATTCATTGCAATAATGCAAATTTCTAATAATATGAAGCCATATAAACTTGGAAGACATTATGCAGTCACAAGCTGGTAAAAAATTCCTTTGAGTGTAGTTAGAGTTAATCCATCCAGAAAAGGAGATGTAACATATAAACACCTTGTATGTCTATGTTTCTTGTCTTTAACTATTTGGTACTGTGTGAAAACTGTTTAGCAAATTTTGATTTAACAGAGGTCGTGTAGAGGAAATTGCATCTCAAGTACTATTTTGTCACCAGTGTTAATGAAAAGCAATATGCAGCATTGCTAAGCTCTTAAAGTGTTCATTAGAAGAGGAAAAATAAATTCAGTAAATGAAGGTTTTATACATTTTTGCACATGAAATAATAGTGACAATGAGTGGATATGCATTTATTACATAAAAAAGGTAGAGAAATTTTGATAAACTGTACAATGTTAATGGGCATATTCTCAAGGTAAACCTGAAATACCTATGACTGGACAGCAGAAGGAATGTAAGAAAAAAAATAAATCTGCTTTGATCAATGTAACAAGAAGAGTAGACTTCTAATAAAAATTCCATTTTTTTTTTGCTCATAATAGTCTAAGCTTAGAAATAAAAGTAAACAAAACTGATTTAAAATACTAAATTAGAGAAGGAGTCAAAATCTGTTGGTGACATCAAAAATGAGCAGGAAAATTATTGAGCTCTTAGCTGGTTTGACAATGTACTTCTACATTCCTACATTTGGTTTTGTTGTTCCAGGAGCACCATTGGTCTACCAAAAATGTGAATATGTTGCAGATAACCGGAAGGATGATCAGTTTTGAATAATGTTTTCTGTCAGGACTGGGTTAAGTAATTTGAAGTATTTTTATACTGAGATGCCAAATTAATCAGATTGCATACCTAGACATAAATAGATAAATATAAGTATTTTAAAAATAAATATGGATGAAAAATCTAGTTCATTTTTTTCATAACTGAGTAAGCATTTATATAAAGCTTATAGACCCTCACATGTGGTTTAAGTGCTAGAATATTTGTCACTACCAATTACTAAAACTATCAAGTATCCTGATAAATGCAGGCATGATTGTGTCTACAGTAGCCTTTTTACTGCACCATATGTCACTGATGAAAACAGAGTATCTTAAGTCTGTTGACAATCAAATTAGATGGAGACTACCTATGGACCAATTAATATCTATTAATTTTGCTAAGTAAGTCTCCAGTCAGTAGTACTATAAAAAAAATGTAGTAAAGTAGCAGCTTATGTATGTAGAAATCAAGAGGTATAATTAACTTTTTCTTATTAAAATCAGAACAGATTATCTGTACTGTGGACTGGAACAACTTGATGTGCAATAAGGTACAGAAGCCTGTCCTCTGAGGAGAGATTCAGTATGCTTTTTCTTAATTTACATGTTCATTTTTGAGCAGGGTATAACTATGTAAGATAACACAGTAATCTCTTAATGGCTGTACAAATCACTTTCATCAGCTTCATATCAGCCTAACTATTACTTTAATTTTATTATAACAATATAATCTTTTTCTTCAATACTAAATGTAAAGCAACAGTAGCTAATAACACAAACACATTATCTTAACCAAAAATAACCTGTCTTTATTACTTTTTCAGCAATAAATTAGAATATTGTGGTATTCCATGTAGGAAAGAAGTTCTGTATTTCAATTTGCAAACAATGAACTATGTAGCAGACCTCCCAGGCATTATTTTTCTCAGGTTGTGTTTCAAAGGACCTAAAAAACTTTAGTAGGGTCAACATCAAATCACAAGATAAAAAAAAACCAAAACTGTGTGAGCTGGAGGAAGGAGGAATTATTAATATTCCCCTTTTTAAAATAAATAACAAGAATAATTCTTAATGCTCCAGCAATTCAGAAGTCCTTTTGTCAATACCTGTAAAACCAGGAACCATCAGTAAGAAGAAAGGCGCTCAGTGACATAAAATACATGTAAAAGCTCATTTATGGAAACTTTTCCTCATGTAACATATATAGAGTACCTGGAATTAAGGGTCTAATAAGAAAGAAATCCAATTTACTTCATTAAAGAAAATAATTCCCTTAGAGGAAATATCTCCAAATAATAAAAAAAAAAGTACAAGCCAATGACCTTGATATTACAGATGTCATTTGCTATCATGGGAATGCTTTTGGAGGGTGATCTGGAAGACTGATGAACTGCTTGCATTCACGTGAGACCATATGGAAGAAGAGTGACTAGTTTCATCTCCTTCACAGCAGATAAGAAGCATTTAAGCAAAAGAAAGATGAAGGCTACTGTGAATGAAAACACCCATGAATAGTTTCATAAAGATGACTGCTTTTATGAGCAGCAAGAAATAAAGTCCAGAGAAATAATTTTCTGCTATGTTATTCAGAGGATCTGATTTTATTTTGAAAAAGCTACAGCTTCTTCTGAGTGGCTATAGATAAAATCACTTCATGTGAATTCCACAAGGGGAATTTGTTCAATTTGTTCTCTTCAATTTTTAATATTGTTCAGAGCCCAAAGACTAGTTTGTATTCATGCAAGGGGATTAGCCAAATGAGGAGAGACATAAGAGAGACCCACTCAAAAATACATGATGAGTAATTAGGATATTATCTTGGGAGTGGGAACATTTTCATTCAGGTTCCTTTAGAGATAGCTGGATTTTATACCACAGTTGTCTTTCAGTCATGAATTGAGAATAGATACAGCAACACTGTCACCCTGCCTGATCGTGGACTGTGCAGATGTGAATTGTCCAGATCTTCCAGCCACATTTTAGGGGACCTGAGATTATTAGACTGGCTTTGCAGGAATCTGGGAAAATTACACATTTTTATTTCTCTGGTAGAGCTTAGGGACAGGACTCCCCAGAATTGTTAGAAAGTAGGTTGATATGATGGCCAAGGGGAAACATTTAGGTGAATATTAGAGGGTGAAAGCACAGATGTGTTGCAAAGTTCTGGCTTTCAAAGAGACAAGAGTAGCAGTATGTCCACTTTGAGGATGTGGATTTGAAATATAGGCACTCAACTCTATTTGTGGATCTAGCACAATTTTGTTTCTATTTTGTATCTGTAAGTAGCAGTATGTCATGGCATTAAATATGACAAGTCTATGAACAGGATGAATGAATTAATCCTTGGAAGAATTTAGTAGGTCATGTGCTGAAGAACATATATAAAAAAACATAAATAGATTAAGCACTACCACATAAGCTGTTAACATATTTGCTGTGTTAATGACTGTGTTTGCACTGGGTTGCAAAGCTGCTTCCTTGAAGCAAGGCCAGTGGTACCACTGGGGACTTCCCATGAAGCAGGGCAGGGCAGACTGTCAGCTGAGAGCAGCTCCAGCCCAGTGAATCAGGCATCTCCCCAGGGATGAGGATGGGCTGAGGTCAAAGCAGGAGAGCATGCCAGCAAATCAGTGTAAGGATCTTGAACATCTTTGAATTGTCTTGTTAGCTTCATTGAGCAGCCACATATTTTTTGACAGTGGGTGATTTGGTGCATCAATAATGACCTACAGGCAGTATCAACCTTCCTACATATGCAAATGAAGTACTACTGAAGTAGATAATTTTATAGAGCAGGAAAGAAAAGCTGTGCCTTATCTTTGTGCTGAATTGTCTTATAATTTTAGAAGAAAAAATATCGCTCTTATGGTGGATATTGTCAGTTTTACTGTCAGCAAAAAGCTATTAATGAACTAAAAGTGTTTATTCTGAACAGATATTTGTAAAAAAGTATTTTAGGTAATGTACATTTCTTGGCATAAAATGAATGGTTCAGTAACTGGACACCTTATATTGAAAGATACATGTTGAGCCATCCAAGAAAACAAAAGGAAATTTCACCTTTTACTAGATCAGTGCTTATCTATCTTTTAGGCAGGCATGCTGTAAAGGTTCTCTTGAATGCTAAAATGCACACTGACATTAATAATATCCTGAAGAACCAGATCTGCATTTTGAAATCACACTGCAATGCTATCATAGTCCATAAGCTTCCTAGTGCAATTCTCTATCCTGTTTCTCCAGTGAGGTGAATGGTCCTCTTCACATTCTCTATATTCTTGCAGTTCAGCAATAGCAACATTCAAAATAACATTTGAATGTAAGTACCTTGTTTAACACTCTAATGCATTATTTTATTGATTTACAAGTTTTGCTTGTTCATATAACTTTCTAAATAGATTTTAACAGATCAATCAACAAGGACTGATTTAGGCTAATGGCTTTTCCTCTGGTGGCCAACATAGAAGGTTATTTATGAGATGAGAAAGGAAAGAAAAAGCAATCTGTTTGTACTAAAAGAGATAGGAGAGACTGGATAACTACATGACAGAATTGGGCTGTGTAAAAACATAGAAGGAAATCAGAGTATTTAGTGTAGGAAGGAAATCACAGATGTTTCTGAAAAGTGCAGCACATTTTCTTTTGGAGGTTTAGAGGGAGCTTTGCTAAAGTGTTTAGTAACTATACTATATCTTAAAGGAAAAAAATGTAATAATGTAGGAAGCAAATCTAAGAATCTCATATATTTTTCAAAAAGAGAAAATATATATACACACATACAAGATACAACTGAAACTCTGAATGGTGATTTTCTTGGGAAAATATAAAAAATAGTCTATGCCAACACCTCTGGAAGAATGTGTGGGGATGAATTACTGAAAGCATGACAGGAACTTTGCCATGATGTGTTAATTGCTTAATTGAAAGCATATAAAGGTTAGCCATTTAAGATATAATGGCAAGATAATAACTAATCAAGAACATTTCCGTGTTTTATGCATATTTCTTGCTTCCTTGTTAATGAATATGTGTGATGCTTGTTCCTTGGCCAATAAGAGAGAATCTTATTCTGGGTTTGAGTTTATGAGGGGAAAAGGATCAAATTTGTATCGCAATACTTTAGATTAGGGTACTCATCGGTTGTTTATGGTAATAATGGCTCAGGTAGCATCATTTTGAACTGGAGTAAATATTTGCTGGCACTAGAGTAGTGATACTCCATAATCGGTACAGCATTACTATGGCATTTGCCATAGGATTTGCAACAGCTCATTGGTGACACAAGAACAGGGAAGATCTTCGCATTATACAGAACTTTAATGATAAAAGATCTGTGGAACGCACAGTGCCATGAAGAGAAGGAAGAGAATACATCTCTGTGAATGAATGTAGCCAAACTACATGGTGAGTTCTGAAAACTGCCACTGCAAATAAAGTAATGATAGAAAAAGCATGCATTAAGGACTATAATACATACAACACAAAATTTTTTGTGTCTACATAAGTGTGTGTGCACATATGTTAATATACTTGACATGGTGCACTTGCTTTGCCACTCAGATAAAATTGCATTAGGTGTAATCTGCTGGTTTTGTAACATATTCTAGTCTGTTCTAATCCTTAGAATTCATTCAGTTTTCCTTTTAATTTTCTATCATGCATATATTCAGATAATTCAGTTTTAATGGACAGAAAGAACACGTGTACTTTCACAGAAGTAAAACTTTAACTTTCAGTACCTTCTATGAGAACTGAATAGAATGAATTTTTTCTTTATATATAAAAAAGAACATTTTTAGATTAATATCATTTTATGTGTCCTAAGCATTCATTTTGAATACATAAAGTGATTTAATGAGCTTGCTGCATTAACTTAGAGAATCTATCCATAAATACTTTGTGAATGTTTAATATTAGAGTTTCTGCATTTATCCATAGAAAAATGAAAACTTTACTTTGATCATAGTCAAAGAAATGGTGGAATGAAAATCTAGTAATGATGGAAGATTTTAACTTAGAAGTTCAGAAACTGGTTATTCTAGGACGGGAAGAGACGTATAGAAAAATCTCAGTGCATGCAGAGACTAAGACATTTTGCATCATGTAGCAGAATGTATGTTTCAAGAGAACAGCACCATGTGACTGCAAGAACAGTGAAGAAGAGCAACTTAACTTGCAACAAAAAGCGATGCAGAATAATAGTCTTTGGAACAGGTATTCCCAAAAGAATGTACAAGTACAAAATTTTGTGACATCTGTCATTCTATTGCTTTTGCTTGAAGTTTGGCTTTAGCCTTATAGTACTTGTCATATGTCGTTAAATTACAGAGATTCAAGTCCAGAGTAAAGAACTGTTTCTAGCTGCGCCAGCTGCTGACTTCTGTGTTCCAGAGTTCCACTGTTTCAGTGCAGTCATATTTTTCTTTTATAAAACACCTATATACCATCTGCCCTTTCGGATCATTTGAAAACTTTTGTCTTCTGATTGAAAATCTCTCATTTTCTTTTTCAAAATCTGGAAAGTCTTATGCAACTATTTTGATTAGTTCTATATTACTCTCATTTTGGTTACACTGAACTGTGTGTTCCTCTCTAATAAGGTGACCAGAATGGCATACATTATTCTAAGTTAGTCTCACTGATGTCTTATGTGGTATTAAATATAAATTGGATGAAATTATTCTAATACCTCTATGCAGTCTCATGTTTCTATTATTAATTACTCTGTAGGATAATTCAGCAGTTATCAAGAGTTTCCATCCTCTGTATTTGTATGGAAAGTCAGCTTAGTTTGACATCCTTCTGCACTGACTCTTCCTTTTCTTATTATATCTAGTGCTCTTATCTGTCATATTATAATTCTCATTATTACTATTAATAGCTATATTTTGGTAGCTCCACAAGGCTTTCATTATGATCTGGATGTTGTAAAATTACCACCTGTTTGTAGAAGCTTGTACCTGAAGAGCCTACATTCCTAAAATAACAACATTTGTATAGAATCTATATTAAAATGGTTTGTTTGTTTAACAGTGGCTTATTGCCTGTAAGAAGCCAAAAGCAGTCATTACTGAACTGCAGAGCTGGGAGATTTCATGAATAGGAAAGTTTTTGCAAGTTTGACTTACTGCACTGCTTACGGAGCCCTAACATCATTGATACTTCATAATATTTGTATTTTTCAGAAAGTAGTGCTTACACATATGCAGTCAAAGTATAATAGCAATTCTCATTTCAATATTCCCATGCAGAAGTGAAAAATGAGCAAGTTTCCATACAAAACTCATCCCAATTACATGCCAGGACTGATACGAAGCCAGTAACTAAGATTTTTCAGAAATTAAGATTTAAAGTCCATGGCATGTTTGCCCGTGTTTGCTGGATTAAATGAGATGTGACAAAACAGAAACTAAATATGGCCTTTACAAATAAGTATTTTGCAAAAGAATGCTGGAATGATGATGCTTTCAGTAACTAGCTCTGCTTTTCAGGATAATACAAAGTATATTGAAATAATACAGTTTCTTGTTGGCTGCTGATTGTATTTTGAGCCATTAGTTACTAATAGAGAAGGACCAAGAAACTATTTCCAGGTGCATTTCAGGATAAATGCTTCTCCTATTCTTTTCTTACACATTAAATGTGAAATTTTTATTGAATTGTCTCTATGAGTTCACCTATGATCTATTCACCTTACATTCTCAAAAAAAATACCAGTTGTGCCTCATGCCTCCCCTACTCTCCACTGGGTGCTAATGCACTGAGCACACAGGACTTGATGTTACTTTCTAGTTTTCTAAACTCTTCATTGTAGGTTGGTATCACTGGTTACAGCTTGAGAGTGCTGAGTCAGATGCAGAGCATGGAAAGAAAATCTTTTTGACCTACCTACTGCCTTCTCTGTCAATGAAATCCACACTAAAATACATATAAGCATTCCGGGTAGTGTCATACTACTGATACCACACTTTATCACAGCAGAATATTTATTAAGATTTTATTCAGGAAATGAGTTTTTGTTGCCACAGTCTAGGTCACCTAAGACAACCTTAGATAAAAGTAACAGCAGAAGTTATTTCTGTATCAAGTATACTTGATTTTAGTAAATTACTTATATAAATTTCTCCGTGTTGTACATTTGGGAATACTGTTTATAAATGAACTCAAGGGCTAAAACTTTATTGCTAGTATTTATTAAAATACTGACTTTCTCTATAGTTTTCTTTGCTCACAAGAGTACTAGCAAATATTTACTTGCAAATAAAAATAACTTTAAAAAAATAAAGTGGTAGTAGACCTTTAAGGATTGAGTCTCCATATCTTTCCTCAATTTTTCAATGAGAAATGATAGTTCTCTGCCCAGAAGAACACTGACAGTTTTGAAACATTTCAGTAGGAAAGAGATACAAATTAATTTTAGACTTCGCTCATACAGCTAGATCATGTTTTAAAGGTGGCATTATAGTTTCAAGGCAGTCTATATACCTACATTTGTCATTATTAGTTAAATTGCCTGATGTTCTCCTTCAGAAACATTCATCTTCTAATATATATATATATATATATATACTCTTCCAAAAAAGAAGGCATTTTTTGGTGATGTACTCTGGGGCAAAAGAACAAGGAAGTATTAGATTTCATAGCAGTGATACGAATTTAACAATTTGTCAGTCTACTCCATTAACAGAGGAAATGCATTGTGACATTGGAACTAAAGAGTATTGAAGCACAATAATTATACTATCAGTGTGCAACTGTTCTATAAAATCATACCTTTTTTCCTTTAATCAGAAGTATCTACTCATGTAGCAAAATTTTTGTAAGTTCTTTTGCCTGCTTTGATGTAGCCATTCAAATGCCACGGAAACAACTGCTTGTGTCAAGCTAGTTCTATTATTTAGAGGCAGTTCATCACACCTTAGCCCTCTGATGCAAATTAATATGCAATTTTCTTAAAATTCTCTTGATTTCTGGATTCTAGAAAATTGCTTTTAAATTGATGCATGTTTTTATTCTTTTACATAAAATGTTGAATTGCATTCTTTAGTTTTAATCTTCCATGGTTATAAATGTTCATTATACTTCTTATTCATTGTTCTTATAATCAGGTGTTAGAGATTCACTTCCTCAGTGTCCTGGTTTGAGGTAAAACGAACCAATTTTCTGTTTTACAATTTTACTTTTTTAGCTGGTCCTCTTCTAACTAACTAAACTCTGCTCAGCACATTGTTCAGAAAACCATTCATTCTCACAGTGATAAGACTTGATTATACCAAGGAATGGTATGCAGAGAGGCCCTTGCTTATACTTATTGTTAAAACAACCAAGGTCAGGTAATTTCATTATTTGCCCCATTGGAGGGTCGGAAGCGGGAAAGTGTAGAAGGGTCACACCTGCAGGGAAGAGCAGACACAACAGGTGTCCCAAAACTGACTAACTGGGGTATTTCATCCCATCCGCATCATGCTCAGTATAAATGCTGAGGGATCAAAGGGTCAATGCTCTTTTCTTCAATGGCTGATGTCCAAGGAGGACCCTGCCTATTCACTTGCCATTGACCTAATCTCTCCTGACTCTAGGTCTGGAATCCAGCTCCTGTTGATTACTGTGTCCAGTCTGTGACTTTTTCCTGATGCCTGCTGGTGATGTGATCATCATCCTGGGAGCTTGATACGGTTTTGTATATACTGCATCTATTTCATTATTTTATTCTTATTTTAATTTTAGTATTAATACTTCATTAAAGTAGTTCAGTTCATTCTAAACGCCTAAATCTCTCTTATCCCTTTCTCTGCTTCCTTTTTGGGAAGGGGAAGGGCCATCTGTCAATTTGTTTTTGGTAAATTTGGCTGAAATCACAACACCCAGTTGCTGAAATTACGACAGTGTTTTAAACAAACTAAGTGGTGGCAAAATTAAGAACTAGATTGTGAGGATGGACTACACCTGTTTGGATATTTTAAGAAATCTGCTAATTTTTTTTTCAAAAAGTTACACTCTAAGTGCCCAGAAACAAGTGTAATTATGCTGCTTGTCAACCCGTGGTCTTTGTACAAAATCAATTCCTAGAAGAAATATCAAAGTTTACAACAAAAATTTTCTTTAAAGTTAGATGAAACATAGATCAGTGAGTTTTAAAGATGTGTTTTTATCTCACTAACAATTTTATCTGAAAGGGACACTTAAGAAACCGTGACCTTCAGGCAACTTGTGCTAAGATGAAAAAACTCAGGAATAATGATAATCAGAAAAAGGGCATAATTTTGCACTCATAAAAATAAGTGGCTGTATATGTGTGTTGTATGAATGCTCTAGAAGTATCCACAAATGTATACAGACACATCCCCACACATACTCTGAAAGACAATACAAAGAGAAGAGAGGAATTTCTTGACATACTTCTAGACCTTGATGACAGATTCTTTCTTGTCTCCAAGGCTAGCATGCCAGCTTGAAGGCTTTTTCCACATCCACACTCAAAAGTGTTTCGTTACTTACCTAGTGTAACTATGAGGCTGTAAAGATCAAAGATACCCAATATATGTTCAAATGTAATATGTGCTTAAAGTATGGAATTAGCCAGGTGAGTATTTTTAGAGGAATCAGCTTTTTTGAAATGAATCAGGTTAAGACTACATATGAGTTGTTGTGAATTGCCTGTTAGAAAGATGCCAAGTGCCTATAAAGTTAGGAATTTAACAAATGGGATGTTTCCCATTCTGTATCTTTCCCAAAAGAGTAAATCCAAGATGAAGCTACAGCTATGATTTTCTAACTCCTTTTGCCCCACTGCATTCTGAGAAAACAGCTGAGTATTCTTAATTGCCTCAGTGTTTTGTCTTCCTCTGTTGAGAGGCTAAAGTTGAGGGGAGATATCTGAGTATCTTCAGAATCAGCTTCTTTCCTGAAGTAATTAGCAAAAGCTTGTTACACCCCAGATATAATTGCAACTTCTCTTGTTTTCAATCCATGCATTGTGCGATAATTTATTGAGGCACTGTGTTGCAGAGAACCATTATAATCTATTTTTATCATGATTTTCCTCATATGTTTGTGTCAGCAGTTTCATTTTCAACACCATAATTTGCTTCTTTCATCCAATTCTGCCGAAGTTTCAGCCCTTATCTTCTTTTCTCCCCAGAATTTTTTTGTTACCTCACACCGAACGTCACACCCTGACTCTGTTAACTCCTTCAAAAGTAATTTTAAATGGAAGAATTTGTAATCTAGATTAAAGTAAATCTGTTCATCCTTGCTCTGTTTTTTTTTTTTTTTTTTAATAAGGCTACCTCAAGTCGTATATCAAGAGATACCTGATGCATTGTAGCAGTATAACTAATTTCCAGGACAATGTAAAAAAATCTCACTTGGCAAATTTATGGACTAGAAGAATACAGGTTCCACAGCAGTCCAGCTTTCCCAGAATTACCACCTGGATTTTTGATATAAATCTGTATTACTGCACTGCTATAATATAGTGAGTTTTCAGATCTTTCTTCTAGATGTGTTTTTGGAGATTTTTATCTTTCTGACTTAAAAAGGCCAGACCCTATGGGACATGAATTGGAGGCTCAGAAACCCTGAAAGAGCACATGCCCAAGCACCATGGCCCCCCACTCACAGAAAAGAGGTCCTGCAAGAGGAGAAGACCAAGTCCAGTAGGATTGAAATGAGGGGAAAGAGGCCCAGCAAGACCAGACAATCCAATTCAGAGGCATTCACGTCAGCGCAAAGAGGCCCTGCAGGACCATGGGGCCAGCTCCCGTGGCACTTAAAGCAGGGCAGAGGACCACTGCAAGAGCACAGGGCCAGGTGCCACGGTACTTTGCTTAGGGGAAATCGGCACTGTAAGAGCAGAGGATTCAGAGAACAGAACTCCAGGCCCCATGGCAGTGAAAGTAGGGCAACAAATTTGTAACAGAGCAGAGGGAGGAGGGCCCTTAGTACTATTCTAAGAACAAAGAGACAAAACAGTGGCCATAGCCCCAGGAAAAGGGACAGAAGGCAGGTCAGGTAAGGATAGCAACGTCGCATGCATTGTTAGCGACACTGAGCCGTTTTCTGTAGCTTTCATGCCTTTTTTTATTTGTCTGATCATTAGATCTAGACTACTCAGGAGAGCCTTCTGATCTTCTTGGGGGCCAGTGCATGTCCAAATTACAGCTCAGCTTTGGTTTCAGCAGCTCCTGGGACATTCTTCTAGTGTTGCTAGTGGGCTGGCCTCTTGTTGAGAAGTGAAGAGGCCTCGGGGGCTACGGGCCCTCCTTCATGGGGGCTGCTCTGGCTTCCCATTATTCCCTGCCCCAACTAGAAGTGGAGGAACATGGTGCAGACTCCTCTGCCTCCTTCTGAGGCTCTTCTTGCTCCCCCAGGATGGGAGCCAGCACAGAGATGGAGATGCCAGGTTCCTCACCAAAGGCAGATGTGGACGTAAGTGGAGAAGTTCCTGTCTCACAGGGATGCACGGTATACCAATATATTGATGACATTCTGATAGGGGGAGAAAACCAAGGAAGTGTAAAAGATATGACAGAAAACATCCAAAAAACATTACTTGATTTAGGATTAGATATTCCAGACTCAAAGTGTCAGGGACCTGCACAGGAAGTTAAATTCCTGGGGGTCTGGTGGATTAAAGGAGCTGCTTCAGTCCTGCAAGATACCCTGAAAAAAATATAACAGGGACAGAATCCATCCATTGTGAAAGAGTTACAGCAAGTTCTGGGAGCTTTATGTTATTGGTGTAAACACATCCCTGTCTTTTCCATCATTGCTCATCCCCTGTATAATTTACTTAAAAAGGGAAAATCCTGGGAATGGATCAACCAGCATACTAATTCCCTGGAATTGTTAATAAAGGAGCTAGGGTTATTGCAACAATTTGGCCCTATACACTCAACTGACCCTGTCCATGTAGAATGGAGGTTCAGTGCATATGGTTCTCATTGCAACTTCTGCCAAGGGTCCAGCAGGACTAGAAAGACCACTGGAATTTAGCTCTCACTGAGCGCAGATATTGAGACCTTGAGCAGGGTTTGCTGTCTCCATTGCAAGCATTGAAATAAGCAGAACAAATAGGAAGAAAACAAAATGTGGTCATTTAGAGACCTTTCTGCCTCCTAGATACGGTATGTAAAGGAACATCACCACTGTCCAGCATTGCGCACAAACCCACAGTTTGAAAGTAATATGCTTATTTAGAAGGCATTAATGATGTCATGCCAAGCTCTGAAAGCCGTGTTAAAGTGTCCAAGCTGCAAAAAGATATAGATGGTGCTCTATTGTTCCAATCTCCACCACTCAAACCATCTCCAATTTAAGAAGCACCTTCTCTGAAGGAAGGCAGTGATTTTACAGTGTTGTGGCTTACAGATGCATCATCTCACTGGGAGAACAATAAGTGGAAATACAAAGCCATAGCACTGGAAGTAGCAACAGGACAAAGAGCGACTGAAACAGGTGAAGGTAGTGGACAAGTGGGGGAACTCAGAGCCATGCTTCTAGCTGCCCGAATGAAATAAGTCATACTTACACTGACTCATATGCTGTTTTTAAATGAGCCACTGAATGAATAGGTCACTGGGTTGCCAATGATTGTCAGGTGAACAGAGTTCCAGTTTGAGAAACTCAGCTGGAAGCAACTGTTAAAAATGGGAAAACAGAGAGTGTTTCACATTGGTTGGGTAAAAGGCCATGATTGCTGAAACTCTGCAGCAGCAGATGTTGCTCTAGAAAAGGAAGAGGGGTCATGGTCTTTGGCTGACCTGGGCAGGCGTGGAAGAAATGCACAAGTCCCTCAGTGATGAAACCCTCCCAGCTCCAAGGGTGAAGTTTTCCCTCCCAGACCCCTCTGTTACTGTGAGTTTACCTGCTGGGTGCCCCGCTGCCTGAACCTGCCA
This sequence comes from Pedionomus torquatus, assembly GCA_013398155.1. NCBI lineage: Eukaryota > Metazoa > Chordata > Aves > Charadriiformes > Pedionomidae > Pedionomus > Pedionomus torquatus. The sequence goes on from VZRU01012156.1 coordinate 79,495, forward strand.
GGGCTGGGAAAAATATAAGATTGTTCTGGGAACAGTCACTTGGGAGTCAACAGCTCTCTGGGCACAACACCAGCATCAACTGAAAGTTTTACTCAAGGCTCCAAACCTTCATGTACTCACTCAGCTGGAGTGAAGGCACAAGCTGTCTGAGACTTACTGCCTTGATATAAGCAGCAAGGGATGTACAGTCACAGTCCATCCCTCAGTAACATCAGAACTCTTGGCTAGGGGAAGTCACAGTCCATTCCTTGGGGACATCACAGTGGGTTATCCTTGTGTTCTTGCCCCCACCTTGCTGTGGATCCAGCACACATATTTTAGCTGAAAGTAAAAGCTATTAGAGCCTCCCCCC
>VZRU01012156.1:81312-95666 GCA_013398155.1 Pedionomus torquatus
TCATCTTGGTGAAAATTTTTTCAAAAAAAAAAAAAAAAAAAAAAAAAAAAGTGTTTCTATATACCAGTCAGGTTAGACTTGAAATAATACCTCTATGTGTTGGGCATATTCCTGTAACATAGTCATTCAATAACAAAATTTGCACGCCTTGGGGAATTTGTGTCTGAAGCCACAGAGTTATTAAAAGACTGTGAACAGTGAGTGTCTGAATATATAGATTTACCTTGCTTTCAGGGCCTCTGCTGTTTAAATTGAAAAGGTCTACTGAATATCACCCTATAACAGGATTACTTAGTATGGGTCAATGTATTCCCCAGTACTGTGCATATATGCTGTCTTAAGTACTGTGGTACAAAAAAGGATGATCCCACATTAATTTAGATTTAGATTTTTTTATTATTTCTGTGACTGATTAGCAGGTGACCCAGAATTAAAATGTCTTATTTGAAAAAATGAAGCAAGTTAGGTGCAGCAGAGAAACAGAACTAATGAGATAAAAATTATATACATGGAATAACTGCTGTATCAGTCTGAAAAGGTGGACAAATTAAACAGGAAAAAAAAAGAGGTTAATAGAATAATAATATCAGTGGAATTAAAGGGTTAGCCTACAGCTAGTTAGATCTCCAGCTGAAGGAAAATTTCAAGTCTATAAAGCTGCAAGAGACAGTAATCTCTTTCATATGATGTTATCAGCAACTACATGGAAGGAAGAATTTTTCAAATATAACTTTACTACTTTGTACTAGCTAATGAACTACAGCAAGTCTCAGCTGTTCTGTGAAACATTAGGTCTGTGAGCAGTACTGAAAAATGACAGCTTTCTTAGCAACAAACATTTTCTCAACAGTTAATAACTATTTCTACAGTGGGAAAGAGAAAAGGAAGCAGAGAACTCGAGAAAGGAAAAGTAAATGTGTATGTGTATATGCTAACAGTACATAATTTTCTAGTGTGCCAGGCGTGAATACTCACAAAGCAGAATAATTTCTGTAACAATCTGCATCTGATTACTTTATAATGTCAGAAAGAGATATCAGAAAAAGCCTTTCAACAGCACCTTTACAGCTTTCTGCATCAGTTGAATTTATTTGTGACTTAATCTTTGATAATGAGAATTGAAACTCTGGTTCCGATTTTCAGCTAGTCACATGTAAGATGAAGCATTTTGTGGTCAGATGTGCCTAGACATGCAGGTGTGTAGCAAAGTTCATCACTTCATGGCAACTGTATTGCACCCTAAATACTAAGTGCAGCTGTCACCTCTGTTTGTTTGTTGTTGTGGGTTTTGTTTTTTTTTTTTTTAGTTTGTTTGTTTTTCTTTTTTTTGTTTTGTTTGTTTGTTTGTTTGTTTTTTAAATAAGGCTCTAAACTTGCTGCTGTTAAAATTTCAAGTATGTGTCTTTTTTTTTGGTTTTGGGGTTTTGGTGGTTTTTCTGTTTGATTGGTTTTTAATTTGGTAATTAGAAGTTCAAATAATTTTTCCTCTTTTGGTATTATTTCAAGTTGGTTTTGTACTGTAGTGAGGCTTTATTTTATTGTCTGTTTCTTCGGGTTACTAGATAGTGCTGGTTTATATCTCTGAAAGAAAAGTCGGCTCTGAGATACAGCTCTCAGATATACAGTTTGGTATTATTAGGGTTCAGGTTTGCTGTTTGCAGCTCTCAGCTTCCTGCTGCTAAGTTCTTTAAATACATCTCAAAGGGCCCAAACCTGACTGAGATGTATGCTAAAACAAAAGTCATACAATAATAAAGAGATTTTTTCTATGATCAAGGCTTTAAGAAATGGTAATAAAACATTTTTAAAAGAGAAAGAAACCCCAAAATTAAGAAAACAGCTGAAGTTGAAGCAAATTTTTGAATCTCTTCAAGATATTACAGTTCCCTTGATGCCTGCTCTGGTTAGTGTCTTACTATATTAACATTTTACATTTTGTGTGCAGCGTTTTTCAATACATGCTTTTATGATAATCCTCTGAATTGCATGAAAACTCTTTATTAGAACAGCATTCTTTAATTAAGTGATTAACGTAAATATATGACAATAGAAATAGGGCACTTTATGTATTCTAATTTGGTGTGTGTGTATAATGTACATACACATATACATTTCTTCCTATGTTATCTTTTGAAAAACTTTTGAATTATAAGAGACCATTTTCAAACATAAGATCTATCACCTGTTAAAGCCCTAAGAACAAAGACTTCTTGGTAAATCTGTAAGAATGCACAGTACGCCCATACTCACAGTAACTTCTAGCTATTTGTCACATATGTATTGTTCATGATGTATATAAGAGTTCGCTGAGTTGGCTTTCTGTAATGACAAACAGTTTGTTATTGTTTAAAAGCTCCTTTTCAAGGAAGCTATCCTCTTATCTCTGCATCCTCACTTTATGTTTGAAGGCACTAATGACTTTTATCTTTCTATCTTATTTATTTTTTGCTTATGCTTGTTCTGCAACAATGGTTTGAGAAATGAGGTGAAGTAAAAAAGCTACAGGTTGGTTATTTTAGGGTTTCTGTATTATTTTCTACACCTTCTGTAAACAAAAATGTAGAATATAGCTATTATAACTTGCAAAATTTATATTAGTTTTAGAATAAATTAATATAGAAGTCAAGAAGAAATCTTGACCTTTGTGAAAAATGTGTGGTTTTTCATTCAGTTTCTCAAAACAATATATAACTACATTGAAATAGTCTAACTTTAATATGTTTCAATCTTCTTTTGTTTTCCTGGAATATTTGTTTTAGGTTTTGCTAAACCATTACAACATGGTAAGGGTTGAAAGAGACCTTTGCAGGTCATCTATTCCAACCCTCCTGCCAAAGCAGGTTCACCTAGAAAAGGCAGGACAGGAAAGCATCCAGATTGTTTTGAACGTGTCCAGAGAAGGAGACTCCACAACCTCTCTGGGCAGGCTGTTTCTGATTTAATTACATTTTGTAGTTAATCCCTAACTTGAGGGACTCAATTAGGTGAATATTGCAACTTTCTTTAAATTAAAAGACCAGATATTTATTATATTTTAAGTAAATAAGTTTTAAATCTTGTATGCTTTTGAGGGCAGAGCATCACCTCACAGTATTGCAGTGTTGGCCTGGTATGAAGTGCCCCGAATGTTTTCCATAATTTATTGCAATTAGCTTAGACAAGACTATTTTCTGTGGATAATTAGTCCTTCCCTTGCATGCAGAAGATGATCTTTAACTAAAGCATAGAAAATATCTTTAAAATACCATCTTGAAATTTTTAGTCACTATATTATCATTGTCACTCTTAGGATGCATTCGTCACTGTATGCTGATATTTTAGAGTGGCAATAATTCAAGAATATAGGTAATCTTAAAAAATAAAAGTGAATTTTGAAATGTCATAATTATTATGATCCTAATAAAACCATCAGCAGGTGTTGTGATCAAAATACCTTTTTATAAAGCAGAACAGGAGTTTCTGTATGCTATTGGTTAGTATTAGTTTGTTAGATTCTTCAGTTTATATAGATCCAAGCCAAAGCCTGTAAGCTTTTTAATACACTGATGTGCTATGGAATATTAAAGAGAAAGTATTTTTAAATACTGAAGGGAGTTGACAGAATTTTAAGGTCACAACTGGAAATGTGTTAAATCTGTGAATTAAGGATTAATTTAAATTAAGTTTATATGTGTTTTCCACATGTGGGGATTTATTTATAAACTTATTTAGGTAATATAATTTGGTAAATATTTATTAAGGTATTATAATTTATCCAACAGTTTTGCATTTATGCACTGTAGTCTTTTAGTTATTCATTGAAGGCATGTTTGTGTTGACCCCATATCTTCATAAAGCTCTCCATAGATATTCCTAGCTGATTTTCCTTGACTATGCTACATAGAACATACTTTTAAATCTTTATAGTGTTCCTTGTAAAATTTCCTGAGATTAATCAGTTAAAAACTATTCAATGTCACTGTCAGATTTTTCTGTCTTTTGTCTTTACTTCCCCCTACTACAAAACTGTATTTTGTTGTGGATATTCTCCTTATAGATAATGAGAATTTATATGCTGCAGCACTTTCTGGGCAGTATTATAGAAAACTTTTTTTTTTTTTTTTTAAATAAATAGAAAGACATTGTCAAGAATGATAATCAAAAATTGATGTATAAATCAAGTGAGAAGGGTCTTGCACGGAGATGTGACTTACAGGTCCTGAATGCATTACTTAATTAACATTCATTAACTTTTATTTATTTATAAAGATGTGTTTTCATCTTCAGTAGCAACAAATTATTGTCGGTACCACACCATTATGTCCTGCTTGAGTTTTCTAATTAATTCAGACCTCTGGTTTATCTCAGTAATTCCTACAAACCTGTTCAGTGTTTCAGCAAAATAACTGTTAAGAGTGTTCTCCTCCTGATCAACTGCAGACGTCACTCAAAAATCTTGTACTGGTACCTGTTGGGACTATGGTTAATAGCCTCAAGATAACAGTGAACTCAAAGGAAACATTACAGAATTTGTCACAGAAAATGTCACCAGAGATAAAACATCCTATTGGCTGGAGCAGATTTTAATCTCATGTGTCTGTTGCCACTTGTCTCTGAGAAACTGAAACTGAAAACACTACATTTTAGTTGATTTTCATAGTGAGAAGTTTTCTAGGGCGAAAAACTTAATACAGTTTAGATGAGTTCAGGATTTGCTTTTAGCAAATTTATTCATCTGGAGAGCAAACAATGAGCAAAGGAAAGGGCAAGATACTTTCTAAAAAAGACAGCCATTTTCAAACCTCAGTATCATTAGAAAACATGATCACATAGAAGGAAGGTAGAAGGTCTCTGTGTAACACATTGAGCAAAGCAATGTGTGAAACTGTGAAGACAGGCTGGTTTCAAAATGGGATTGCATTGCTCGACTTTTTTTTTCTGAATGCAACTAAGGAACTATGAGGCGACATTTTAAACTCTCATTCACAGGGTATCAAGCTATGGGACAGTCTAGCTCTGGGAGCATTATCCAGTTTATCAGGGAGATTTAATCTCAAAAATACAAAACTAACACTCCTAGTCCCTGAACTGGGATTGCTTGGGGTGTTAGTGGGTTATCTGGCATAATACTGTGAGCCAGCACGTCTAGTTTGTTAGCACTGTGTGTTACCGTATGTCTAGTTTGTTAGCACTGCAGTTTGGAGGAGGGTTTAGTCTCAGAGGCACTGAGATTCTTAGCAGTATAATGGAATGTTCTGGCAGTTAGTCACTGCTTAGGAATTATGGAAACTCTTCATTGGCTGCTGACTAGACAAATTGTGACAAGACCCAAGGAGTCTGTGAGTATAGGATGCTAGAAGCTGAAGGTTTTGAATTTCCAGCTCCCTGACAGGTTACTAGGATGGGTGCCTAGGCAGTTTGCCAGGTGAGCTGCCAAAAAACTTCACACATTACTAGGTCAAATTCCCTCCAAAAAACCATTTCTACATTGGCAAATCAGCGGTCCTTTCTAGATCAATGTTTGTACTTGAAGCTGTAGGCATCAGTCTCCTGCAGTTACTGGTTGATTGGATGAAATAATAGAACATGAGATGACTGCTAGGTTGGACACACCTTTCCTTGAGTAATTGGCCTTGATTTTAGGTACAATATATTCCTTGTCATTATGACAACTACGTCCCTGAAGAGTTCCATTCACAGCGTAGCAAATTTAGAGATTCTTAAGAAGCTCGATGACATGAGGGTAATAAACAGCCAAAAAAGAATTGAGAGCTGCTTAGTTGTATGTAACAGAACAGAGCTGAAATGTCATCTTTTGGCAGTTTGGATATTCATTGTTATTATTTAGTACTGACAAGTCATTCTTTTTTTTTAACAGAAGACACAGCAGGGTTAGGTTTATTTTACTTGAACTAAAATTTGAATCTTGTAATACCTTGAAAGAAAATGGGATTCTAATTCTACTTTCTAGAAGTAAAGGTTTCCTTCTATTATCTTGTCTCCTGGGGGGTTGACGGCCTTTCTTCTATAGCTTTTTACTGTGAAGCTTTCACAGATAATAAATAACAGTGTTGACATTAATATTACATAAAGTAGAGAAGTAATTAACAATAGCACTGTGATGCCTGGGAAAGCATGGCTCACCACCACATTTGTCCTCTTCTGATTTATGAAGAACAGCCCTTTTGAAGAATTTCAGTGCAGATATTAGGGGTCTGTTTACCTTTCAGGTAGCTGTGTACATCTTTCCAAAACTCCTTTAAAGTTAATTAATATCATAAGTCCAAATGCTGGACATAACTTTCTTAATCCTGTTAATATAATTTTGTTAATTCATATTTTTTTTTGATATTATAATAAGTAATTTTCACTTTCTAACTAAACTAGCATTTCTTTGCAGAACAAATAAGGCTTTTCCTCGGATTCATACAGATGTATTGAAAACACTTGAAAGTTTATATCAATATCTACTGCTTTTTTGTTTAAAGTTACACAGAAATTGTTAACTCCATCCTGACCTAGTTAACATTTTCAAATTGTTTCTGTAGGCATCGGTGGGTTGTTACTTGATATGCACATTCTTCCTTAAAACAGGACTTTCCTTAGTTAGTAGTTAGGTAAGTAGGTAGTCTTGCCATATGTGCACATTGTGACTGAAATTTTCATCAGATACTTTCCTGTACAACAAATATACCTTCATTTGTATAACGGATATGTGTTTTCAGGAGTTGATGGGATTACTGCATTGCATGATTCTATTTTAAAAGGTGTATAATCTTAAAACAAATCACCTCTCTTGCACATTGTGAAGTTTGTCGTACTTTGGTTACCTAGGTACTGTCTGAGGTGAACTCAACGACATTTGTACTTGACTCTGAAGTTATCTTTTCTGTGATACTCAATGAACTTGTTTTAAGCCTAATTCGCATATACCTGCAATATACTCCAACTACATCTTAGAAGGTAGCAGACCTACAGTTACAATTTGTTGGGAATAAAAACACTCCCTTGGCACCATGACACTAACTCACTGCAAGTAGTGCAAAAAGAGGAAATAGCCTCATTTAAGTGCAGAAGTTTAAAGAGTTTGTGTATGTATTTTTTCAGATGTGGTGATCTTATTTGTGTAATTTCTTCAGATTTATCTGTGTTTCTAATTTTATTCTTTAGCTTTCAAGAGTTTTCATCTTCATAGCAGAGCTCTTCTTAAGTGCTTATTGAAGTGACCTTTATTTCTGTTCTCTATAATATGTAAAATATGTGAAAATTCCATTCTGTTGTTTTTGCTTGTAGCCCTGGATCTGACTCATGTTGATATCTCCCAAAGTTAGCTTTTAATGTGGGTCAATAACCTTGACTTTTTGTTTGATGTTTTCTGCTCTACCTAAAGAAAGCAAATTTTACAGATGAGCTGATATTTTCATCTGCTAGTGTGACTGCCTTAAGATCTAAGACTGGTTAATTTTATACTTTTATCTCTGTGATCCTTCTACTGCAGCTATTCCCAGATTGACCTGTCTTGACTTCTGTATGCTTATGAGATCTGTAAAGTCTTTGTTCTGTCTCTATTTAATTCTGCCTCGGTATGATTGAAGCTACTTCTTAAGGAGAACTGCTTATTCTGATAGTAACCCCTGACTTTTTCCTTTGAATATAAAACATCTTCAGATGCTGTTTCTGTCTGTCAGTGCACCTTATTGCTATGGACCAATACTTTTTACTCTTCCATTGTTTGATTGGCCAATGGAAGGAATCTAATACAAGCTTTTTATGTGTTAAGAGACACTTCACATTGGAGATAATTTTGAATGCCAGTGAATCAAATGAATTAATCTGCGCTCAACGTCAGCTTTGTATAAAAAACTTAGCATCCAACTCGTGTTGTGGCTAAAGTTTATTCACAGTATAGTCTACTTTGATATGTTTATGCAGTTTTCAGATTTACTGCTACAGGTACCATTCCTGGCTTGGTACAAGTATCCATTTTAACCTTCCAGGTTTGTCAGACACCTTGGTACCTCTCTCATCTACTACAGCCAGGTTTGTTAAAATTAACTTAAAATATTTTACGAAGTCTTTTTCATTCTTTCCACACTCTATGTGAGTTGGGGGTTTTCCTCATACAAATTCTGCTAAGCCCTCAAAAAAATTCTGTTTCTTTTCTTGCTGTGTTCTAGTTCCCACAGGCTTCTCTTCAAAGCTTTGTGGAGAGCAGCTCAGCTCTTTCCTGCATTTTCTTCCTATGTTTATTTTCAGATCTGCTCTTCAAAGAGTCTTTTCCCTGAGCACAATGTTGGACGACAGGAATAACCCTCCAACCCTGACTAAATGGGGAAGAGTACATGAACACAAGCATACAGTGATTCCCTTCCCAAATGTACTCTCCCAACCATCACTGTAGGGATTTTCTAGGCACAGTTACTTTTGCAGATAAGAGTCCATGATAGGTTTCTATTTTCTGGACTTCGTGGTCTCCCTTTGAATTCACATGTCAGTTTAGTGTCCACAACACCTTATGACAAGCCCTGTCACAGCTTAATTACAAATTGAGTGAACAATCTCCTTTTGTGTTTGGAATTTCACTGGGTCATTCTCTGCTGGTTCCACGTAAAAGACAATCTTTCAGAAACTCTCTGCCTTACTGGAGTTCAACTATCTTGATAACTATGTTTTTAAAGAAACATCAACTGAAGAAGAAATATAGCAGATGCATCCTTATCACAATAGTAGCAACAGACAAAGAGAAAGCTGAAGTAGTCAACAACTTTTTGCCTCAGTCTTCACAGGCAACTTCTTTCCCACACCTCTTGAGTGAATGGACTGCAAGACAGGGACAGGGGAAACAAAATACCTTCCACTGTGTAACAAAATCAGGTTTTTGACCTCCTGAGGAACCTGAACACAGAGAAGGCTATGGATGAGATGAGTCCCAGACTCCCGAGGGAATCACCTGATGTAGTTGTTAACCCATTCTCTATGTTATTTGAAAAGACATGGCAGTCAGGCCCGTGACAGGAAAAAGGGAAATATTGCACCCATTTTTAAAAAGGATAGAAAAGAAGACCCTGGAACTACCAATCTGTCAGCCTCACCTCAGTGCCTGGGAATATCCTGGGAAGATGGAACAGATCCTTCTAGAATGCTAAGGCACATGGAGGACAGGGAGGTGATTCGAGACAGCCAGTACAGCTTCAGTGTGGACAAGTCCTGCCTGACCAACCATTTGGGACTGATGGAGTGACTATATCCATAGATAAGGGAATGGCTATGCATGTTGTCTATCTGTACTTCTGTAAGGCTTTTGACATGATCCCTCAGAACACCCTTCTCTATAAATTTAAGAGTTATAGATTTGATGGGTGAACTGCTCCATGAATGAAAAATTGGTAGGATTGTTACATCCAGAGGTTTTTGGTCAACAACTCCATGTACAAATGGAGATCAGTGACAAGTGGTTTCCCTCAGGCGTCTGTATTGGAACAATTACTGTTTAATATTTTCATCAATAACGTAGACAGTGGGATCAAGTGCAACCTCAGCAAGTTTGCAGATGACACCAAGCTGAGTAGTGTGGTTGACACACCTGAGGGACAGGCTGCTATCCAGAGGTGCCTGGAGAGGCTTAAGAAGTGGGCCCATATAAACCTCATGAGGGTCAACAAGGCCAAGTGCAGGGTCCTGCAACTGGGTCAGGGCAACTCCTGGTAATAATATAGGTTGAAACCAGCCCAGCTGAGAAAGACTTGGATGTACAAGTGGATAAGCCAGCAATGTGTGCTCACAGCCCAGAAAGCCAATCATATCCTAGGTTGCATCAGAAGAAGTGTGGCTGGCAGGTTGAAGGAGATGATTCTTCCTCTCTACTACACTCTGGTGAGATCTGACTTGGGATTCTGTGTCCAGGGCTGAGGCTCTCAATACAAGAAGGTGTCGACCTGTTGGACCAAGTCCAGAGGAGGGCCACAAAAATAATCATAGGAATGGAATACCTCTGCTATGAGGACAGGCTGAGAGAGTTGGGGTTGTTCAGCCTGGAAAAGTCTCCAGGGATACCTTATTGTTCCCTTTCAGTATTTAAGGAGGCTTATAAAAAAGATAGTGACATGGTTTTTAGTGGGGCCTATTGTGATAGGACAAGGGGTAATGGATTTAAACTAAAAGAGGATAGATTTAGAATAGATATAAGAATCAAATTTTTCACAATAAGAGTGGTGAAACACTGGGACAGGTTGCCTGGAAAGGTGGTATATGAGCTGTCCTTGGAAACAGTCAAGGTCAGGCTGAACTTTGAGCAACCTGATCTAGTTGAAGATGTTACTGTGCATTGCAGGAAGTGTTGTACTGGATGACCTTTAAAGGTCCCTTCCGACCCAACTCTTCTATGATTTCTGGTTATATGCCTACATATCTGTGTTACCTTTATTGCACCACCTAGAAGGACTAAAGTAGACATTTTATTTCTCATGAGCACATCTGTTGAAGATACAGTGGTGGCCAGTAAAATATCAGTGTTGGTTAGTAACTACCGAAACACATTCTGTCATCTGTACAGGAAATCTGAATGAGTAATGTTTATACAGCTTTATTTCTCTCTAGCTATGATTTATCTAGAATTATTACTAATGTTTTAGACTAGTTTTGTCCAACTGTCCATTCATTTGGCTGTGCAGAAGAAAAGATTGATGTATGTGATTGACATATGTGACATTTGAAAAGCTATAGGGAGTTTTATATGAGTGGATGACCTGGTGTTCTGTCTGAAAAAGCTCCAGTAGACAAATAAAATAAAATAAAATAATTAATTCCATATAACAGACTTTGTGGTAACAATGATATACAATAATTCAGTGAAGAAGTGGAGAGTTTGTGCTTATTTCATTCTCATGCACTTTTAATAGAGAAACTGATGATGGATAAGAACACAGACATACTTTAGATTGTGAGAATACTTGCTTTTTTTTTTTATATTCTACTGTGGAGCAGGAATAAGAAAAAACTCAGAAAAGTTTGTGCTGTGCTGATTTGAGGTAAAACCAAACCAAGTTTCTGTTCAGTTTTCACTTCTTAGTTAGGCCTCTTCTAACTTTCTGAAATTAACAGCATATTCCAGAAAAAAAATGTTCATTCTTAGACTGGTAAGACCAATGTTTGTACTTAATGCCAAGAAATGGTTTGCAGAGAGAGTCTTGCTTATGCTTATTACTATAAAATTGGAAGAGTATAGAGGGATCCCACCTGCATGTTTTGGACAGGACAGGTGACCCAAAACTGACCAACAGGGAGATTGCATCCCATCTGCCCCATGCTAAGTATAAAAGCTGAGAGATGATTCTTCAATGCTTCAAGGGAGTGTTGAAGCTCTCTTTCTTCAATGGCTGGCATCAGAAGAATATCCTGTCTGTTCACCTTCCTTTGATCTCAATCTGTATTTTGGATTCCAGAGCTGGAATCCAGTTCCCATCCATCACTGAGTCCAGTCTGGGACCTTTTGTTTTTCCTTTGTTTCTTTTTTCCTAATGCTCTGTCCATGGTATGAGCATCCTTCCCATTAATGATATGTTTGGCTTAAAACCTCCTTTCTTCCACCATACTGACTATCACGGTGCCTGAATTTGCTTTTGCCAGGAATGCTATTGAACTTGATTGTTAGCCATGAATTCCATTGGTAGAGCCATCATAGTACAGCTTTCATTTCCTCCTACTTTGCTTCTTTGTGTACCGAGTCTCCTGTTCTCCTAGCGGTTCACTCATACTGCCATGAGTCTAGGAGATTTTTCCCTTATCCAGGTTTCTATGAGCCCTCCAAACTGCATTTAATTCCAGAACATTTCTAACAATGAGAAAGTTGTTGTTTTTTTTTTTTTTTCTTTTGGTTCTGCTTACAAAGTCACCTCCTATTGTAAGACATGCCAAGCCTGTTTTCTGGCATATGCTGTTTCCATGGTTATCTCATTTTTTAAAACCTAATTCATCAACTTTCTTGACATTTTCTCCATTAGGAAAAAAAATGCTTCCATTATTATCAAAATAAGTTAGCAATCATCCTACACTTTGGCCATGATTTCTACCTCCAGCTTTGAAGACCAGCTAAGACTATTCATATGCATTTTTAAAAGTGGGACTAGAAGAGTCAATTCTGTTAAAAAAAAACCCACCAAACTAACCAACAAACAAACAAGCAAAAAGTGTTAGTGCATCAGTCTTAAGAGAACCATTTATAATGAGGGTGCTTAATGTTATGACTGCTAGTTAGTCCAAAAAAAAGGGCAGGAGAAAACCAACAATACCATACTGACTAGTTTGATGCTGAACTTAATTCAATTCACAACACATTCCTCCTTTCTTACATTTTAGAGTTCAGAGTGTCTCTTGAGGTCCTTCATAGTCCTTCATGCAGCCTTCCATTCTAATCATCTTTACAATCATAGAAGCAATTCATTCCTCAGTCCTAAAAAATGTCTCTACAAATATGTAAGTGCACAGATGCACCATGCACAAAAGTTTGGAATAATAAGAAAACCATACGGAAAGTGTAGTTCAAAGATAAAAGGGACATCATTTAATTCCTTACATTTTGATGTCTGTGTCTCCTGTCTGTATCAACAGTATGGAATATAGATAATCTAATTTGGAGTATTTCTTTGAATCTCTTCAGCTGAAGAAGTACTATGTATTAAAATGACAGAGATAACAGAACTATTGTTCTAGTCTGTTATTTTTAGCAGGGGGGATATAAAACAATAAGAGCTCCCTCTGTACTGTCCAAGCACAGAGGTTCTCAGAAGCTTAGTTTTTAATTTGAACTCACATTATGAGCACAATGAAGCAGGCTGAATGTTATTGCTGTTGTATATTCACAACCATTTTGGTTTATAGTATAAGATGTGTAGCAGAGAGCTCTAATTATGTGCTTACCAGAGTGGCCAAAAGGTACCATGGCAGTTAAAATGAGACAACACAATTTAAACCTTCATGGGAGTCTTCAGCTGGCTATTACGTGTAACTGGAGGGTTGTATTTCTGTAGAGTTTGTATCTCTGAACATGGAATTTTAGCTGCAATTTTTGATTTACTGAAGTATAACTTGCTTTTGAAATCAACACTGTAGAGAGGATCGCTCTGATATTTTGTCTTCAGGTACTCAGCAAAAAAGAATTTTTACTTTTTCCTCCTATCTAGTCCAGACTTACCTAAACTAGTTGCAATCATTTGTTTCTACCTAAAAGAATTAATCAATAGTATGTGTCTGGTTTAAAAGGACAAAAATGCTGGGGGGCTCATTGTAGACTACTTCCTCTGGTAAAACAAATCTTTTTGAGGATGATGGAGCAGTGTGATAACATTTTATCTTTTTATACTTCTTTTCAGTATCTATTATTTTACTCTATGCACAATTCATTAGTGACTTTTCATTTAAATCCCACTGACAGAAGTTGAATAAGCATTTTATGGAGTGGAAGACTGGACCTTCACTTATTGTCTGTTAGTTCTCAGACTAGTCAGTGAGTACCATGAAAAGTGAAAACTTCAGAAGCACAGACTTTATTTAAGAAACTTGTTAATATCACATATACAAAAATATTCTTAAACTAATATATCCTTATCTCTGTTAATTTTGTAGTTACTTCCCCATCATGGAGAAAGGCTAGGGTGAAACAGCTGGGTCTCTGCTCACAAAGATTCATATATTGTAAAACAGGAAGTAAATATCACACAACCTTACTCCTGACTGCTTTCCTTATGTTGGATATATGAATGGCTTTTGAAGCAGGATAACATAGGATACAGTACAGAACGTGAGCTTCTCATGGGAGGAACTTTACTTCAGAAGTAGGAGGTATGTCTTTATCTGGATCTCTGTATACTGATTACAAGACTGCTAATGTATTGAATACATTAGAGCAACAACATTAAATGCAAGAGTCAGCCCATGAAGAAGGAATTGTGAGTGTGAGTAACAAATCAGCGCTGGAGAGGTTCTTTGTTGCTCTTGGTAATAGGTGAATTCCAGGTGGATCAATAATGCCAAGGCTTCGAGGATTCTTCATCAGAAGAGGAGAAAGCACTTACTGTTAACATTTTAGCATAAATAGATTTTCAAATACAATCTAATCTGATAAATCCAGGAATACTTTGCCATATGCTTATAGATATATGCACAGGCTCACTGATGAAAAACCTAAGCTTACAGCTTCCAAGCACAGCAGCTGAAGGTGCTGGTGATCCAGGTTTTCCCCCAGTGTTTGTAGTTACTCCTTGGGTAAAACCCTTTAAACTAGTGTAAGATCAGATATTCTCATGACAACTACTAAAAATACTCAGCTTTACTTTTTTAGGGAAAGTTTGATCATATATATATATATCTATATATATATA
>VZRU01012156.1:105231-117222 GCA_013398155.1 Pedionomus torquatus
GGCATTCTCCGCATTCACAAGTACACCCACCTTTGTGGGTTCCGCCAGCACTGACATGGGCCTTCTGCCTGCCCAGAATACCCCTGTCCCTATCCCATCCCCCTTGCCTGCCCTAGTGTCTCCAACTTTCTGACTAGTCCAGCTTGAAGTTTGCTGGTGGTTGCACATGCACACCAGGCTTGGGAAGGACACAGACAATTTCCCTTCTTTGAGCCACCAGCACTGAGATCCTTACTCACATCACTCACACCCAGCAGTTGGTTTTGGGACACACACTGGTCCCACCCTATGGCTGAAGGTTAAAGACCCTCACTTGCTCCAGTAACTCATGCTGCTTGGCTCTCCCCACTCACTCCATTCTCTGACACAACTTTAATTTCTTATCATCACAGTTTGGCAAGGTCCTTGGTCAGATAATCTTACTCAAAAATGAGCATTCCCGCACTCCACATACTTCTACCAGTTAGAGTGGCTGACCAGGTTTGTCCTTATCATTGGCTCCCTTACCACTTAGCTGACAGTTTGTGCTTCTTTGTGTTCTTGTTTAAGGACTCCTCCTTTTTGTTATATCCCTTGAAAAACATCCTTCACCATATACCCTTAAAGGAGCAGATAGTCTCCTTCCACATATCCTTACATGAACCACTGTAATTGTTAGGGCTCTACATCATAGGACAGATACTGAGAGAAGGATTCCTTGAAGTTGAATTTTAGGGGTTTTTTTAAGACATTAATAATTTTAAGGGTACTAATTAACTTTGCCATTTTTTCCAATGAGCCAGAATTTTTGCTTAAAACATTGCAGAAGTCCCAGGCTCTCAGATCAGTCAAACAGAAATTTTCTAATATATGATCATGTGAACATTTTCAAAGTAAAGTAAGGAGTAAAATTTGAAATAGAACTCTTTATTTACACTTGCATTTTTTATTAGAGATATATTTACCCAAATTGAAGAATAAATATTGGAAAGCATAAATTGAATCCATTGCATTATCTTCACTCAAAGTTCAAGTACTCCATCTATGCTTTCACTATTCAGCTGTGGCTTTCAGGGCTCCAAGTGATTTTCAAGTTGAATTTCTGGTGTTTATAGTAATGCTACTCTCTAACAACATTCTGTTGCTGAAGTGTAAACTTCTGGTGCTGCGTATATTGGCTTACTGCAACAGCACTCCACTTTTTCGTGTTACCACACTTTAGCCACTTTGGATCAAATCCACTTTATCAACTAATCAGCTGATTAACATGGCCAACTTCACACTGAATCAGATGAGTGGCAATTGCATAGTGTCATTGTTTGCTGTCTTTGCAGCTGAATACTGCTTACACCTGATTCTGCAGTGAATATTTGACAATAGTCCAAGACTTTTGCTAACACCAAGAGCTGTGATTTTATCATTTGTTAGGTAGGAAAATGTTCCAGTAAACAGAGTTCTGACCTGGTAATCAGTCTAATTTCTTATTAAATTAATATGAATAATTAAAGCATTTTCAAATCATTTAAGTGGCTTTTCTTGTCCCATAATTCAAGTTTTCTGCTTGAAATTTGTCACCTTACGTATAATCTTGCTAATCAGGTAAGGGAGAATATGATCAAAGCCAAAGATCCAACTAGTCGAACAAACTTCTATCATGTTTGTATGCATAAAAAGACTAATTCTGGCGAAGAAAACACCATGAAAAAATGTGAGATTGGAGAAAGGCAGAACTAAATTCAGTTTTGAAACTAATCAGGAACACAAAAAGACCTTTCTGAGGAGAAAACCCAGGGAATTTTAGCTCATTTTTAGCTAAATGAGCTAAAATTCAGCTCAAAATTCAGAAGAAAGAAATGAGCCAGATGTATATCCTTTCTCTAGAGAATGCCATGGACCATACAAGAAAAGGACTGCCTTTTGGAAAGAACTAAAACAGAACTGAAGATTTTATGGAAAAGATATTTTAAGAGAAGAATTGCTCATAGCGCTGGGAGATCTCACCTCATTTTGTGTGTGTTTTTGTTGGCAATCTTTAGAAAAGACCTTCTGTTATATATGTCAAACCTTACCAGTTCCCCTACCCCTGGTACTGATAGCTGACTTTAAAAATGCCCATTAGAAATGAAATAACTGCATATTTTCACATATTTGGAAATGTATTTGCTGCCTGGATCTTCATGTTCACTCAAAAGTTGAGTGAGAGAGACCTTCTTCCTCTAAATTCAGTCTCCAAGTTAATTTTGAGAAGTGTGAGAGACCTAGAATAAAACTGCAGACCAGAAGATCCCTGTAGTTAGAACCTTCTGAAAGTGCAGAGCAATACTAAGTTGTGCTCAAACTTACACTTAACCAGTCAGCAAAAACCAGATACTAACAACTGAGGAAGGTGTTTGGCTAGTATATCTGACAACAGTTGTTTCTGAAGTGTTTGTTATTCCTAAGAGTTTACAGTAAATTCAGATGAAGACAGAACTAGAATCAGTAGTGCTTCTCTTTCAGAAGTAATATGCTTCATGTAACTCAGAAAATTTCAGTATTTTATAGTAGACAATTAGGCATTGTTATTCTATGGCTAAAGAGTCAGCTTTGTAATTTGGGGAACCAATTGTTTAGACCCTGTTACACTGAAAGTAAAAGGGTCTGCTGACTGACCTAGAGTCTACTTAAGATGTAACTATTGGTTAAGAAGCAATCTTCCATCCAGACTGAATCACCTTGGATGAGGGTTACACAGGAAAAGAAAATCAGTATTTTAAGTGGATCAATTCTATACAATATTGAACAAAGTACACACAGAAAGTGCTTGCAACTCTTTGTGCTTTTCCATTTAAGAGCAAGAATCACACTGCTTCAGAGAGTGGAACTGGACAAATAAACTATCTGACAAGTCTATAGTTGTCATCATCAGTACATACAGTAATTTTATAAAAGCTAAATACCTTTCTGAAAATTCCTAATACATCTGGGTTTTTTAAGTTTTTCTTCAAAGAACATTTATATGTAATTTCCTTCTATGTCCTGATGAGATGCACCCAGAATTCTAGCCTTCATTGTTAATTTCCAGGTGGATATGTGAGAGGTCCATTCAGGTTCTGTCCTATAATGGCCTTGACAACATGTGTCTTTGACATTGACTACACTGTTCCTCATACTTGCTGCCTTTTTCTCGAGCTGAGGCTCTGGGCTAAAAATGCGTGAAAACAATTTCAGAGGACCTCTGCAAAGGAAAATTGATCCTTTAATTTCAGCCCTTTGAGAGAGATTATGATGATATTGTGACCTTAAGAGGGCAAGAAAGTATTACAAAGATAAATATCCTTACATAGATCTTTGATACATCCTAATACCAAAATATTAACAGCAATATTTCACTATTTGCTAGTCAAAGATTGGAGAGGAGAGGTATCCTGTTTTAGCCATCTAATGGATGAGTGTCTGGTTCAAGACATATTGGGTTCTTTCCAAAGTTGGTGAGGGAACAGAATATCACCTTCAGAAGGGAGTTTATTCTGTTTATTTAAACAAGAGTCTCTGGTATCCCTAGAGGATGAGTCATCCCTATTTACTACTGAGGTGTT
This sequence comes from Pedionomus torquatus, assembly GCA_013398155.1. Taxonomy (NCBI): domain Eukaryota; kingdom Metazoa; phylum Chordata; class Aves; order Charadriiformes; family Pedionomidae; genus Pedionomus; species Pedionomus torquatus. Next base: position 108,789 of record VZRU01012156.1, read on the forward strand.
TTAAAGTCTAGTTTAAGATCAGACAGACAATTTCAGGAAAATTAAACTAAGTCACTAAAAGTCCTATCCATGATCTAAAAAATCTAACAGGTAAAAAATAAAATGGTCAAAACAGGTAATAAAAATAACAATATATGTGTATGAGAGGATGTCCTAGTACAGCAATACTGAGACACACGGAGAATTTTGAGTGTAGAAAGAAGTAAAAAACCCTGGTAGATGTGTAAGAAAACCAATACGCTTGTATTCTCTAAATGAAATTAAGAAACAACATATTTAATATGAAGAAAAAAATAGTATTTCCCTGTTAAATTCAAATTGATTTGTTGAATTCTCCATTGTGGAATATTATGTTAACAAATCACTTTGTATATGTTGGCAACTCAGAAGCATCAGCTCTAGTCAGCAAGGATAAAAGGCCTCTATTTCTAATTCTTCAACATATAATATGTCATTAGATTTTTTTTTCTGTGTCCATATGATGCCAGTTTAGTTATTAATGAGACTCTATGCCTTCCCATGAAGGCACACATGATGGCTCAGGAGCGGATAATTATTCTTCACAGTGTTATTCCATTTTTTATGGTCTAACTACGTTAAAAATTGTTTAAAAGATTTGCAGAAAATATGTAATGAGAAACATAAAATTTTTGCTTAGTTCATGACTTGTAGAACGTCTCCCAGCTCATCAGGCAAATATATTTTCATGTCTGTATGTTTGCAAAATTAGTTCATTAGAATTAGTTCAAGCGCCTTTGTTTAGAAGATTGTTCCTTAAATGAGTGGGCAAATTTAAAAATATCCTGCAAGCCTTAAATGTTTATAAAATCAGAGGAAAGTGAAGTGGGAGAACTCTTCCTACCCTCATGAATAAATCCATATACATATTTTTGTCAGTGACAGTATTTAGAACAAAAAAATTTTGACCCACCTATTTTTGTATGGTTTATTGCCTCTTGGACATTCGACACTGCTGCAGAAAATGCTCTGCTGTTTATTCTGGTAGTTCATTTAAAATATCCAGAGTTTACCATCATAATGATCATCAAAGATCATAACATCATTCTCATGCAAGAAATATAGAGCACTATTCTTGCACATCCCATCCCAAGTTATTAGAGAGCATTATCACAGTTTGACATTATCCCAAAGGGAGTCACAGGTTCTCTCTGCTTCTGAAAAGCCAGATTAAAGTGGTTTTATTTTGTAGTCCTGTGGCTCCCTCAGCAACTCTTTTTGATCAAAAGTGTTTTGCTGCAAATCATGTATTTGAAGTGAGAGTAAGAAGAACGCGCCTCTACACTTTCCCCAAAACTATTGTTTGCTGGGGAAAGAAAATGAAGAAATTACATGATCTGTGCACTACTTGTGAATACAGTTCAAATTAAATTAACTTGGATTTGACTAACCCATGCATGTGCTAAAGCATGTGATGTCTTTAGGAAGTCACTGGTCCTGCCATCTGGTGAGATAAATGAGCTTGGGAGCTTTTGATTAGGTTCTGTTGTGAAAGAGGCTACAAGAATGCCCTATGATGCACAATACCTAGCAGAAGGTTTCATGACACTGAATAATTCAGATAAGTGTCTAACACATAACCAAAGCTTTAGTACTAAAGAAATATTAAGTAAATTCTGATGCTGAAGAGCATGGGAAATATTCTTATTTACTTCAGTTTTACCCAATGTTCTACAACAAATATATGTGTTTTTCTAATTATTTTTACTATCACAAAGATGCTGTGCAATCAGGTTAATGGATTTTGTTGCTGTGAAGGCTTCTAGGTTTCTTTGGCAGGAGGTGGAGAGTCAGGGGTGTGGTTGGCCTGTATAACAATGACACAATAATTTCTTAAAGAGAAAAATAGGATCAGATTATTATTCCAGTTCCAACTTCTACTTAGAAGGAAAAAAGGCAAAAAATACCTGCGGCTCTGAGGTGCATACATAATGACTATAGTATGGGCCTTCAGTCTCCTCTGTGAATACAAGTTCTCATAGACATTCCACTGTTGCTACTGCAGCAGCTTCCCAGAGAAGTTTAGCTAAGGTAAGCACCTTGTGCTGTAGGCAGGTTTTTTTGGGAGGTTGTTTTGTTTTCAGGGATGTGACAGGTTGTCATATACAACAATTATAAGCAGATACTGAAGGATGATGAAGGTTTATTCCAAGAGGCTGAATTACCTCATCAACCTGTTCCATTTCCATCCTCATTTTGGCACTAGGTAAAGAAGAGAAATGTCCTGCCAGAGCATTGATCTTCTAGAAGCAAGATATTGTATCTTCTTTTAGTATTGGGTTCTGGCAAATACCAGAAAAGCTAATGCTTTTTGAAATTTTTAACCTTAAAATAAATGCAAATTTGTTCCTTTAAACTTTAGATTGTTTTTCACTGAAAAATCAATGAGATGATTATTTTTTTTGGTACAAGACTAACAAAATAATTCATATTGCGTATATAAGCTTTACAGTCATTATGATGTTATTACTGCAAAATGCTTTATAGATAAAGATTCTCTATGTAAAGGTAAAAGGCTAATATGAGGAGAAAATGTTCATCTTTAGGAGAGAACAAAAAGTCAGTTGTTAGAAAAATGATGCAACCTTTCTTTTACCTACATGTCTTTATAAACCCAGTAACAGACAAATTTTTTTCCCCTTGCATCAAGACTTTAGCATATCTATTAGATGTCGATCCCTGTTTGTTAGGTAGAATAAACCAGAAAGGTTTGTATTATGTATACATATTTCCCTTTGTGTGCAAAGATGATCAAAGACATTTTTTGAAAATGTTGCTTTAAAATAACGCTGACTTGCAGTATGTGAATCAATATCTTCTCCTTGGGAAGCAGAATGCTAGCTTAGAAAAAACAAGCTTAGCTTTTCACATTACACCTTCAATATTTGTGAAAAGGTACTTTAAAACAAACAGCAACCCATTGTGCCTCCACTGAAATACATGTCATGCTTGTTACTTGCAAGACAGCATTGTTAGAAATGCAATGTAGAAGAGTCCTGTTGTCTGGAGAAAACATTAGGAAGCCCTTAATCCACATTCATAACCAAAGATGAGACCTTTAAAATTGGCTTTTTGCCCTGCCAGATAAACTGTTTATGACATTAAGGAATAGAGTGTGCCATCGGAATAAGCTGAAGCACTGCATGGGATGAATGGTTTGACGCTCATTAATTTTAACCCTGTCATACCAAACTTTCCTCTAAACACTCATTATATATCAAAAGCACTTTAAAAAAGAAAAAAAANTAGTAATACTATGAAACAGTCTTTCCCCCCAAGTTTCTGGCTCTCTTCCCTGTCATGCTGAAACAGAACAAGTGAGTGACTGAGTAGGGACTTGCCAGCTATTCCAGCTCTCAGTCTTCCCTGTTTTCTTTTAGCTCAAGGACTATACGCACCTTTCTGATCCGTTTCAGACAAAAAACTGGAGACCCCATTATTTTTTGCAAATTAGGGGACTTTTGTGCAACAAAAAATGAACAGTTTGAGCTTATTTCATGTTCAAGTGAACCTAGAAATCAATTTTTAACTTGTGAGGTCAGAGCTTGGTTATTATAAAATGGCTTTTGCTATAGCCTTTTTTCATCCATAGTTTGATCTGAACTCTGTGTTATCTGAGTTTATTAGATATCTTTAGAGTAATCTAAGCAGGGAATTAAATGGAATTCCAGTGCTTAGCTGTAAATTGCAGCAGCTTTGAGGCAGTACTGAAAACATACAAAAGTCCAAGGGCCAATACTTGCATGTTAAATCTGAGGTCTGCCTTGATTTAGGTAACCAGAATAGTTCTCAGGGCCTGATGTCTGCTTTTTAGCCATCAGAAATAAGCAGTGTAAGATCACTAGTCACAGCCTACAGGATTTAATCCATCTGAATAATGACAAAAGACGTACAAATTTATTTTATTTGGCATTTTCTTTATATTAATCTTCTGAAATACATCTTCATATCTCATTCATCTGTGAGACAATAGACCAGATACCTTATGAAATCAACCAGGTATCTTATGAAATCAGTCCTGAAACTTTTTTTTTTTTGTTCCCAGGCTGTGAGTGATGTCAGCTGCTAACTAGCTAGCACAGCTTGCTTGTACCAAAGCAAGAGTTTTCCTTTTGAATAAACAACTAATGTCAGGGAATTTGTGCTGAGTAGGGTATAGCTACACATAAATCATCTGACTGTGTTAACTGACCTCTGGCCCCTGTTATAACAGGAAGTTGTAAGCTTCTGTAGTCTTTCTAAAAACTCCATTTTTTATCAGATTCATTTCTAAACAATTTTATGTTTCATTGATCTAAGATTTTTATTTTTTTTTTCCAAAGCTGCTACTCTCTGCAGCAGGTTTATGTCACTAAGTATGGATAACTGTATCTCAGGTGAGGAGATGGACTTTCCCAAGTTTACTGTTTGTATAACTCAAATTTTGACACCCTTGAGTTTCAGCTAGTGGCAGTTATCAGGTAGGTTTCTGTCAGCCTACCTTTCCACAGAAGTCTCGTACTAATAACAGCTAATTAGTAACTACTTAAAAACAAAAATAACCCCATTTCATAACTTAATTTCTATTCATCCTTTGCACTGATCTTCATTTTGTTCATTTAATTTTAAAGCATTCATTTCTTTTTGTGTGAGTGTGTACATTCTCATGAAAAAGTAAATTGTAAATTTCCAACGTCTCCGTCTACATGGAAAGTTCCATTCAAATTTGATGGCATTTTTGAATGAACACCATTTAAAAATGCATTATAGTAATATTTCAGCTAAGTGAAAAGAAAAAAAAAAGATATAGAATTCCTCAGATGGATATGAAAAGCGTGGTTTTTATCCTTCAGAGCCCTCAGTAACTATTTTAAAGAAGAATTTCCTATTCAGGAAGACCCTGTTTAGGAACACTACTTTTCTAGAATGTAAAGAGTTAATAAGAAACAATTTTAGTTAAGCAAATAGCATTGATCATGTTGGTATTGCACTTGCCACTTTTAATGCAACTTAAAATGCCCCTATGATATGTCTCATAAGTTAACATATTTGACTTATATATGAAGATGTAACCCCACAACATAAATTTGCTATTAGCATGTGTCTTTTCTTATTATTCCAAATATTTAGTAGAAGACTGGTATTCTTTTATCTCTTTCTTTGTGGTCCTAGGAAATTTATAAAATATACATTTCCTAGGATATTTATATCTAGCCAAAATATCTAACACTCAACCAACTGATAAATCAACAGCTATTAAACTTTTGGATGCATGAAATGAGTCCTTTGCTTACTTTACTACAAAGACTATTGTACATTTAGGTTTCCTATCCTAGACCATAAGATACTACAAGGATGTTAATATTTCTATTATAAAGATATTTTTCCTTTTATATATTCTCAGCAGACTGGATAGGTTTCATATAAACATTCCATCTGAATTGTTTAATTCAAAGCCTGTTACTCGTTAATTTAGTTTTACTGTAGATCATGAGAAAGACTTCTTATACTGGGACTCAGGACTGAATTGTTGTCCTGGTTTGAGGTAGGGCGAATCAATTTTCTGTTTCACAATTCTACTTTCTTGGCTGGGCCTCTTCTAGCTAACTAAACTCTGAAATTGGCAACGCATTGTTTGAGGCTGTTTTAGCAGCACATTGTTCAGAACTCTTTCGTCTCACAGTGATAAGACTTGATTATACCAAGGGATGGTATGCAGAGAGGCCCTTGGTTATACTTATAACATCCAAGGTCAATAATTTTCGTCATCTGCCCCATTGGAGGGTCGGAAATGGAGTAAAGGAGTCCCACCTGCAAGGAGGAGAGGACAGGACAGGTGACCCAAAACTGACTAACAGGGGTATTCCATCCCATCCGCATCATGCCGCGTATAAAAGCTGAGGGATCAAAAGGTCAACTCTCCTTCTTTGATGGCTGATGTCTTAGGAGGACCCTGCCTGTTCATCTGCCTTTGATCCTGACCTGAGCGTTCCTGACNAGCTGAAACCATGAAAATTGTTCAAAGTTTTATGCTGGCTTTTCCTGTATGCCCTTAAGTTTAGAGTCATATGTCTATTGCAAGTCTTACAAGGTTTAATAAGAGTTTCTCTAAAATTCTGAATCCCTGAGACACATGCTTAAGTAATAATATAAACTTTCTATTTAATAAAGGTGTTTATAGGCATTGTGCATGTGCAAACTGGAAAACACAGAATTAACACTTCCCAGTGATTTTTTCTATTTTTTTTTTCAATCCGACCATATATTTACACCATAAATAAAGGAAATAAATTCTCAAAATTTTTACTCCCAAGCTTGAAAATTGTAGCCTCTTTGGAGAAATCATACAACAAGATGATTTAGCTTTCTTCTGTCTACAAATAATTTCTCCTTCCAGCATCTCCTAACCAAATCTTAATTACTGACCAAAGAATTAAAGCTCTTTTTTCCCCTCAGATTTTCCTTAAATTACAGTAGATTTGTTACCCAGAAGGCCATTCTCTTGAGCACCAATACCGTTTGTATCCTCTAGCCACACAAAAACAATATAATATTCTGATCTAATCTAATAATTTTAAATGTCTCAAAAAATTACTCTAGCTAGCTAGCATGCTATTTCCATTAACATTTTTTGTTTCTCTCTTTGTGATTTCTAATTTTTGCAATGTATTTTATTGCTATGGTTTATTTATTGATTTTAAAGTTTTAACAGAAATTCCTCAATATCCTGTAACTTAGAAACTACATTTGGGATTACATTTGGTCATGTTCTTCTCTAAATTTCGTATTATTCCGCAGTGACTTTATTGCCTGCTGTAATAAATGATTGAACACAAGAATACTTGGTTTTTCCTCTTTCTTAGATTACTCACTGCACTCCTTTTTTAACTTATATAGCATACAAAATAGGTAATATGGGTAAGAGACAAATTTTAAACCATAGTCTCAAAGCAACTGCTCAGTAAAAAATTCAGCCTACAGATGTTTGTGTTATTATCTTTTCTTGTGACTTAAACTTGAATTGTATACCATCAAATGAATTGTATACCAGTGTGTTCAGGATTGTAGTAGCTCATCCCCAAAAAACCATCAAGGATTTATTATAAAATGTATTTTCATATTCAAACTTAAAAAACAAGTTTGCTAATTCTTTGTTTGTTTGTTTCTAAAGAGGGACCAGATTACTCACTGGTTAAAGAAAACATTTCTGAAGTCAATTAACAGTAGAATCATATATCACCCGGCATTCACTAAAAAGTACATGAACCAAAGTGTTAAAACAAACAAAAAGCCAAAAATCAACCTTTTCAAAGGGCTGGTTAGACTTTATGATGATTCAAACTGTACAGGGCCAGATTCTCGTGCCATGCAAGTCATCCCAATTAATAAATCAATTTATATCAACTGAGGGTCCAGTTCTATCAGTTGCTTAATAAGTTTTCAGTAGTAGGTAAAACAAAGGATAAGGATAATCTTTGACAAAAGTTGTCCAGAGAACATTGAAACAAAATAAAAGAGATCTGTTCACTTTTCTGCTTTTATTGGAGTGAAATTGGTGGTTAGCCTTGCACTGACCTTGAGTTTAGAACTGAATCTTCTCTCTTTTACCTCTCTGACCATTACCACTTGTGCCTACTACCCAATTAATTCCTGATTATTCTTTAAAAACTCAATGCCCCAAAACTATTTTAACAAATAAGGAATAAATTTTAACCAATATGCAAGATCAGGTAAAGGAGAGATTGTACTTCCATCCACCTGTTTTAAAAGAATTTAATAAAGTCACATAGATTGTTTAATCCCTTGATCACAGAAAAGGCTCTGATTAACAACACTGATGAAATACTAAAGCAGGTGAAAATCCATTCCTCAACTTAAGAAAATGGTTAGGGTTAGCTTCTCAGTTAAATATTATTTTCTTTCTGAAAGGCAGGTAACAATTTCTCTCCAGCAAAATGTCACCTTCACAACAGTTATTACCATCCTCAACTACATTGCAAACATACAACAAAATGTTTTAAGTATATATATGTGTGTGTATATATATATACATACATAGATATATTGCCTGTAGCGATTATATATATATATATATAGTATAGTATAGTTCTGGAGGAGGCTTATGTTTGAGGCAAAAAAACAGCACNAAGCCAAAGAGACATTGCAATATTGTGGGGTTTTTTTTGTAGATATAGTAGCTGAAATCTTGACTATCACCAACTAGTGGTTAATATAGTCTCTCCAGATGTGGTTTCTTTCCCTCAGATTTCTCAAGAAATATTGTTATTTTCCACAGCAGAAGATTTTTTTCTGAGCATGGCATAGTGATGTCTTATAACACATCCATTATATAAGAAGTTTCTTTTTTTTTAGAAGGAAAAGATACCAAACCTCTCAACACCAGAGTGATTTTTCCTTTTTTTTTTTTTTTTTTTTT
>VZRU01012156.1:124157-139074 GCA_013398155.1 Pedionomus torquatus
TGTGAGGGTGGTAAGGCACTGGAACAGGCTGTCCAGGGAGGTTGTGGATGCCCCATCCCTAGAAGTATTCAAGGCCAGGCTTGATGAGGCTTTGAGCAACCTGGTCTAGTGGGAGGTTGGAAATAGGTGATCTTTAAGATTCATTCCAACCTCAACAATTCTATGATTCTATAATTTCAAATTTCCTAAGAAGCTATCTAAGAAGGAAGTCCTAGTTGTTTTCCTTGATCTGGCAAGGAAGGAAAGAAATTGTCACTTTGAATAGAGGGTGGGGCAGAAAGGAAAATATGGCAAGGTTTTCAGTTTTGCAGTCAAAAAGAGGATGAGTTTGAACAAATATGTATTCTAAATGAACAATTAAGAATATGAAAGGAATGAAAAAGGATAAGAAAATAGGGTCTAGTAATTAATGTAAAATGGAAGTGTAAAACAATCGCAGATGGAAAGAAAAACCTCACAGAAAAAATGGCCAGAATTAAAAGCTGTGACAAAAGGGTGTGGTTATGTGAAGGGAAGGGGGAGAGGGAGGGGAGAGGGAATGCTATTGAACATATTAGAAGAGTTAAAGTGCTTTTACAATATGCCCACTATAGCTAGAGGACTGAAGTCTAGAAAGAAATGACTGATTGCTTCTTTTGCTAGTATCTCCCACAGGTTAAAGATTCTAGTTTCTGAAAGGGATCTGAATTTCTTTTCTGATATGGATGTATTTGGTCCTGCTATCTAGGCATTAGTTCTTGTTAAGATTATGTCATTAAACACTTGAGATTTTCTGTCCTAGAAGATGCTACAATTTATTGTCATCTCTCAATCTTCTGTTCACTTTGTAAGATTAATATATTAAACCATTAAAGATTTTTGGTATAAGGCTTTTCCCAACCCACAAACCATTTTTTAACTCTTTTCTACATCCTTTTTCTATTTTTAACCTTTATTTTTAGAGCATGAGCACCAAAAACCGACAGTTTTCCTGTATGTACTTGTATGCCTTCATTGTGGTAACATACAGAGATAAACTTCCTCAGTTTATTTAGCTGGAGAGAGCACTAACCAACCCCTCTGTACCATAGTACTGATAGTTGCTTGTCCTTGGTTATCTTAAATCTTCTCTGCTTCTTTGGATTTATTCCTCCAGCAATTTTTATAGCCCACATCCCTTGCCTACAGGGGTGGAATTCATTTTGCCTATCATTGACAGGCTAATTACCACAATCTAATCTTGATAAGGTTCAAAGTTTCTTGTAATTTAAACCACTGTTGAAGGCACCCTGTATAGTTTCATGAAACACAGAGGATGAGAATCCCTGAAAAGGAACTCACCTAACCGATCTGAATCATCGAATTTAGGATGGAATGAAATGGCATTTTGAAAAATCTTGATACCAGCTGAGTATATACAACCTGTTCATATATGGGATCATAGAATCATAGAATGATAGAATTATTAGAGTTGGAAGAGACCTTAAAGATCATCGACTTCCAACCCCTCTGCGCTGGGCAGGGACACCTCCCACTAGACCAGGTTTCTCAAAGCCCCATCAAGCCTGGCCTTGAACACTTCCAGGGATGGGATACTAACTAATAAAGTAAAATACCAACATAACAATCAACAGACCTGTTAAAATATGTCATTTCTCATTGTTCAGTTATTGGGAATCATTAGACACAATCATTTACATTTTGAAATTTCTCTGAATAGTCTCACAAAAGAATACAGCAGTCATTAAGACTACAGAAAGAGTAAGGCTCTTACACAAAAAGACTTGGATTTTTAGTATCTTCCCTCCTCCCCCAATATCTCTTGAAAATGAGGAAATCTGTTCTAAATGAGACAGATGTCTGCAAGCTGGTGTGTTCTAATTTTAGAGGGAGCAGCTATGGGTGATGAGGGTGACTGTTAAATACTAAAAAAAGGAACCTTTGCTGGTATTTCATCAAAAATGCAAACTATTATTTGTTGTAGATGGACTCATATGATATCAAACATATGGTACAACCCAACAGAAGTACTTGCAAGCAAGAGTAGTCATTGAGGTTCTAAATGCTTGAAGGAAAATGTATAGTCTAAAAATAAGAAATCTATTGGTGTGTCTAAAAATTAATGAATGGGTCAGAGGTTTATGACTCTGAAGATAGTGTTTTTCAATTTTTTTAATTCCAAATTAGAATTAGGCAGCTTTAGCTTCTGTCAGATATTGTCACTTTCACCACAGCTGTATAAGAAATAATAAATAATCAAAAGAATAAAAACATCAATTGGACAATGGCAGAATCCTTGTAAATTTTTACGGTCTTCTCAAGTGTGTTTTCCAAGACCCATTTAGAAGCAATATATATACTTTAGTAAACTACTTATAGAGGACTTTTATTAGTGATGTTTTATATATTGTTTTGGAATGCTGTGATCATATTCTCATATCAATCTTAGCTATTTATGAATATTCAGTCATGAAGCGTTTAAAAAGCTTTGCCGCTCCCCCCCNTTCTACCAACAAACTAATTTTTCTAAATATAAATATTGTGGAATCTTTCTTTCTATGCATTACAGTTTATATTTATTATGTTCTTTTTAGTGAAATATTTACCTTTCCATATAATCAATGTTTATGTTTGATAGAACAAACATCTTACTTGTTGGTCTTTAATAAAACGTGTTACATTTTAATGAACAGAAAAGAAATGTTCACCATTTATTTTAAAATATTACATATTAATTCCTGACAAGTCTTAGCAGTTTTATAACAGTTCATTTTGCCTTACATACCATGTTTTTCCAATTTTCCCAATTTAATTAGGGACGGTAGTGAGATTCTAATGCCCACTTAATTACTCCAGTTACCAGTCTAATTAATCAGCTGCCTGTAATGCCTTCCTCTGCTGTTTATACCCTTCTATAAAAATCTCACTTTCCAAAGTCACTTGTGAAATGGAATTACCATGTTATCAGTCCTGTATATAAACTGGGTAAAAAGCAAAGGAGACCCTTTGCTGATCTCCTTGAAACAGGCCAATCTGGAGTGGAAAAGCAATTGGACCTAGATAGTGAATCATAAAAGAATGTATGTAACTTAATCTTGACACTTATTACCTTTTAGAAAGCCTGTAGTTATACTGAACTGTGCTATTATGATGCTGCTTGCAGATTTCATAACTCTTTCAAATAGTACAAGTGGCACTAGTACCAAGGGTTATCAGCTTGGAACCATTTGAAACAGCAGCCAAAATGGTTGTCTTTCATCACTCATAGTTTTTGCCAAACAAGAGTAGAACATGACCATATCTGCATGACAGCATCCTTTTTACTCCCAATGATGTGGGCTGCCATGCCTGCATGTCTATTCTGTTGCAGCTGATACACCCGCACTGCTGAGGCACCTGGGGATAGATCCTTCCTGTATCCTACTGATACTGAGGTGACATCAAACAGCATCTTTAAATCAAGAGGTTTCCAGCTACATCTGTCTTCTGTTTTGGTCCCTTCCAGAGTATTTTAAAAACAAGGTGAAATGTGACTGGTGTTCTTATAGGACAGCTGTTCTGAGGTTAACCCCATAGTTCACTTGATGCTTTACAAGGTTGTGGGTTTCCTGCTGGAAGTGTGTGTAGGTTTGTTGATATGAGCTTGAGATGATAGCAAGCATCAGAAGTATTTATATTTTGAATATGTGATATTAGTTAACAAAAATGTTTAAATTATTCATTTGCTACTATTTAAAATCATTGGATCTTAGGAGAACTGATGTCAGTTCCCACAAAATAAGTCAACCTATTGCCATAACAAGCTCTTTACAATGTCTAAACCCTGATAAAGTTTTGATCATGACTGTTTTTTCCTCTCTGACTTCCAGAATATCCATTAAATGTCCCAAGCACATTCCTTTCCTGAAATACTCAGATGGAGCTCTTGCTGATCTCAAGTATGATTAGTTTTTTAATACACTGAGGAAGATACAGAGAGATTTTATTTTAGATTGACATAAAAATAACTTATTCTTGTCTAACCAGCATGGAAACCACTAAAAAGCTTTACAGAAAGAATTAAAACTCTATTATTGAACATTAGTTTCCCACTTTTCCTGGATTTTCTGTGCTGATGTGGCAAAGAAGTAAATTCATGTGTGCAAGCTAGACTGAGAACTAATAGTGATTAAGAAGCATGAAGTGTGGTGTGGGAAGCAACAGCATATTTGCAGATCAAAGAAGCATTTTACTTCACAGTTCTTTTCTCATGAAACTTTCAAAAGTGCATATAAAACTGCTGAAAGTTGGCACAGTAGGATCACCGTGTAGAACTATTGAGGGATTACAATGCTAGTATGAGCACAATGGTAGAACATCCTAGTCTTTTGGATGTTTGAATTTAGGAATCTGGTACAAGGTACTTAGGGGCCGGGGAGTGGGGGGGAAAGGAAACTATCGCAGTGCCTCACAGAAATTACATATAAGACACAAATAAAAGAATAAAAGTCCAAAAATTCTACCAACATTTGGAATGTGGTTCAAGCTGTATTTTTTCATGCTGAAAACATCAGAAAAAAAATTCAGAAAATTTTGTAATGATTGCCTTCTTCATTCTTCAGCTAAATGGCATTTAAAGCTACATTTGCAGTAAATAAAATAACTTATTAAACTAAAACAGCCTTTGTCTGCAGGTTCTCATTGAAATATGAGAAGGTACAAAATCACTAAACCAAATATTGTGCAATGGAATGAAACAAACTTTTCTGAATCAACGCTGTTTTCTCTCTACTTTGGCCAGAAAAGGGAATATTTGTTTTTTTTCATGTGATTGGCTTCTCATAGCTTACTCCTGGGAAGCTGAAAAATGTGTGACCAGTGTTGCCAGTGGGTGTAAGTAGAGGTGGATACACAAGCAATAAACCCCTTCCTGGTGAAGCTAGTTGATGTGGCTGGGATCTCAAGGCTCAGAAGCTTGTATTTCTCCCAGTAGGAAGTGCATACATGAAAGACAAAATATTCCATATGTTGTATTCAAACATATCTCCTTGAATGGGATAGAAGCCAACCCTACTTGTTTAGATACTATTGTCTTTCTCCCTCCTTTGTCCTTGACTATTTCTACACAAATTCTGCAACAGACCTGGTGAAGGGTCTGGAGAATAAGTCTTATGAGGAGAGGCTAAGGGAGCTGGGATTTTCACCCTAGAGAAAAGGAGGCTGAGGGGAGACCTTATCGCTCTCTACAACTACCTGAAAGAAGGCTGTCAAAGTGGGGGTCGTCAGTCTCTTCTCCCAGGTCACAGGTGATCGGACAAGAGGAAATGGCCTCAAGTTGCATCAGGGGAGGTTTAGATTGGATATTAGGAAAAAATTTTTACACTGAAAGGCTTTTTAAAGGTTTATTGGAACAGGCTGCCCAGAGTAGTGGTTGGGTCTTAAAGGTCTCTTCTAATCTAGGCAATTCTATGATTTGGTGGACTGAATCAAATTATTTGTAGACATTAAAAAAACCCTAAATAAAAATTCACTTTCCTATAAAAGATGTACCCTACAGTTTGTGTTCCTACCTGTTGTTGCTGCAGAGACTGGAAAGCTCATTTTCAAGACTTCACAGCATTCTCTAAGGCAGGGGAGAAGAATTCTCCAAGGCAGGAAACAGCAGATTTAGTGTTGAGAAGGCAAGCCATATACTTGTTGATGAGTTTGGATGAGGATAATATATTATACTTTCATCAAGCACAAGGGGACTAATTAACTTGAGCAACCATATTTGTCTTGGTCTGTAATAGTTAGACGTGTGTCAGGGGGGTTGTTTTTTCTCCCTTACAGGAGACAAGAAATAATATTAAATTGCTCTTGCTGTAGTCTGATCTAATAACTTCTGCAGGCCATTACTAAATCCTTAGTCTGTTGATCCTTCAATTATTTCCCTCACTGGATCTGTATAAACTAATATTCTGTTTAGAACCATCCAGGGTACATGGTAGACTGAAGAGCTACCACACTATGACAAACATGAAGAAATGATGTATACTAAACATGGGATTTCTGCCTGTTCATTTATACAGCCACAGACCACAGTGTTTCTGAGAATAAGCACAATAAAATATAAACATGCTCCAATAATGCACTAAAATACTGTTAGTAATACATAAAAATATTACTTAACTCTTGAAGTTATAGTGGTTTAATTAATTATTATTCAACAGCTAATCTTAGAAAATTAATTGTCTAGTGATTTCTAAGGATAGACCTTGCTTGTTTTTCAGTTTATTGCAACTCACGCTTAGAAACCTTTTGAATTATGCTTGTCTTTAACATTTTCCTTCTTCAGTTCTTATTCTGAAATGTGTATTTCAAGAGCTACTGTTTCTGTGGTGAGGCACTCCACCGTTAAGACAATCTAATTGTACATTGCCATGCATACAGTTTTAGGCAGTATAGAGTTAATCCTTCTGATCCCTGTTCCTGACACTAATTTCTAAGTAAAAGGCCCATAAACAGCAATTAAAGGCTATTTGACCTCTAGGTTTGAAGTATCTGCCATGGCTCTAAGCTTGGGTTTGCATTTTTAGGCTCAATAGTTATATACACTAGACAAAAGTACTTGACCACATCAGCTATGTCTTTGCTCTCTGCAGATCACTATACTCTCTTATACATCTTCCTTTTCAAGCAGCTTTGACATAAATGTTGAAATGATTGTGAGCTTCTTTGCCAGATTATGAAAGGGATCATCATGCATTTAATGTGATGGAAATTGCTATCAACCTAGGAGGTTTTAGCATGAGAAAAACCCATATTTTAAAGCCTAAATTGCATTCTTGATACAGAGTATGAAAAATACATCACAGATTACCCTGCTCTGGCTTCTATGGAAGCTATTTTCAACTGCTCCAAATGACTAGACGAAATAGTATCTAAACACATTTAAGACAATGACAATGTTAGATTTAGGCTTTTTCATCTTTAACATGTACTGCCTTCGTCCATGTGGTTAGTAAAATATCAGTCACAGTAAAATATCTTGATGGGTAGTGATATAACTGGAAAATCAATGGATTATTTTTTTTTAATATTAGGAACTGTCATCTATGTTCTTTTGAAATTATTATTTAACAATTACATCTGCAAGGTTTTAATTATAAAAGATACCCTTTGCTTACAACCATAAAGATTCAAAAATTTTGATGTAGCCTTTTAATAAAATTTTGGGGGTTTGCATTGAAATTTTATTAATTGTTTCAATATATACACTAAATGCCTCTATCCTTATCTTTTCCTTTAAAGGACTGTTCATAAAACATCCTTGGAAAGGCTTCATGTACTGAAATATTAAGAAACTAGAGAAACAGACTGGTAGTAACTAAGTCCACTATATTAACTTTCCAAATCTTCTCTTTATTCCATTCTACAGTATTTCACAAAATTTCTCATATACTCTGTACCTGAAATAATCTATTCATTTGACCAACATGTCTGCATTCTTTTGTAATTGCCTCTGTTTGTCATGGGATCATAGTTTCCTTGATTTCGTATTCTGCCCTGAAACTTATTTCTGATAGACAGTCTCACAAATAATTGATTTCTGTCTTTCTGCTTGTTTGATTGATCTAGTGATTAATGTGGTTTGATTGGTAAGGGGAAAGAATGAGAATACTGTTGATTTTGTTTTGTCCTTTCCAATGCATTTTGTTATTTGTGGAAAACATGATGTGTGTAGGCATACCACATTGTGATTTGCATGTTGTGATTTAGTTAATGTTTCTTAAAAGCTGCTCTGTGGCTCCCCAGGTTATGCAAAAAAATATTTTACGATGTTTGAAGCAATGCCTGAGAAAGCTGTGTTAAATATGAATCACTGTGACTCTCATGTGAAGTATTTGTTAGGTTTCCCATGCCCCAAGATTTTCTACCTGGCTTATTTGTCACATGACATTGACAGTTTCTTGAAACCACCTGTTCTATGCATTTTCTCTTGTGAGAGATCATATTTATAACTTTATCTATCATGAAAATAAACAATAATTATATACAATTTACAAAATTACCAGGAGAAGATGACCCTTTTCCATGAAACTGTAGGACAAAAAAAGACATATTAGAGGTCCAGGATGCTGGAAAAAGTGACACAAATACATTTAGTTTGAAGGGAACTGAATTTTGGAACATGGGTGTGGTGGTTTCAGCCAAATTTACCAAAACCTGATTGACAGATGTCTCCCCCTCCCCCCTTTGGGTAAAAGAGAGGAGAAGAAGACATTAAAGAGATTCAAGAGTTTAAAAAAACCCCTAAACTACTTTAATAAAAATATAAAATTAATATAATAAATAATAAAAAGGAAATTTAGGAAAAGGGCAAGAAGGAAGTATACAGTATATACAAAACCATATCAAGCTCCCAAGATNAATTATCGACCTTGGTTGTTACAGCAATAAGTATAAGCAAGGGCCTCTCTGCATACCATCCCTTGGTATAATCAAGTCTTATCACTGTGAGACGAAAGAGTTCTGAACAATGTGCTGTTAATTTCAGACTTTAGTTAGCTAGAAGAGGCCCAGCCAAGAAAGTTGAATTGTAAAACAGAAAATTGGTTTGTTTTACCTCAATCCAGGACAATGGGATAAAGAATTGTTTTCCTAATGCAGTTTATGCTCTTTATGAAAGAAGTACAGTTCAACAAATCTGGGAACTCTGTTCAATAATATTTATTATTGAATTATTAGATTATAATGGGAACAGATGCTCATCATAGTTGTCCAAAGTAAAATAGTACATTTTGCCATCTCACCAAAATTACTAATTGCTTTGGGGAAATTTGAAACCGAAGAATTCTATAATTTTTTCTCCCTATGCCCTGATATTTTCAGCACTCTCATTTAGACAGAGAGTGGATATGCAAATGACAGATTTAGCTTTTAGCAAAAATAAAGTGGAAGGTGAATCACAATGAAAGTGGGTTGGGGAGAAGCAGACAATAGGAGCTGGAATTAGTAAAACAACCCTTAAAAGTAAACTTCCAAACACTGATGAAGGTAGCGAATGATTCCTACTGAAGTGCATAATACCAGGATTGTGGTACTTACTGAATCCAATCTTAACACCCTGTCTCCATGAAACAGGCAAATTAAAAAAGATAAAAGTAGTTAGGTTAGATCTCGGAACTGGATATAACAGGATGTGAGGGGTTAAGAGATTCTCCCCTAGACGCATTGTCCATCTTTGTTTTTTCTTTTGTAAAGGCTTTTATGTCACTAATACCAGAAAAAGAAAATATTGGAAATATCAGATCTCTGTAAAGGAAGACAGAATGACAACTTTGGAGGGAAAGATAATTGGAAAGCATCCGCTGATGGCTATGTTTTTCCATACAGGAATCCTCTGTTGCTTTCTGTGACACAAATATTATTTTGCAAGCCTAAAAGAACTCCTCAGAAAGATCTTTTTTCTGTCCCCATTCCCCCAACAAACAGAAAGTTTTTTGTTTGATCAGACACACTGTTAATAATTGCTAAATTAATTCAGATACAGAAATGCTATTTTGCCTTGAGTTCCATAACGCCACATGATGTTTGATTCCTTTGTGGAGGGGGGTGACACATTGCTCATACAGCAGTTAAATCTCACAGAACTAAGAGAACTAGTTTTGTGATGACTTCTTCTCCAGGTGAGATTTGCAGCCCATAAATATATTTTTCTGTGATCCTTAAGAAAATTGAAAGTTGACTTCAATTATATGAAAGAAAAGAATTTACTTCTAGTCAGCTGTGACTGCTTTGGAAGTATTAGCATTTGTTTATTTATTGGTAGCTTTTCCATGAGAATAAGAACTCCATTAAGTATCTTCTGATCCATTTTGTCAGGGAAAGGGGCTGGGGAGTAGCTTCAGTTGCAAAATAATACATCCACATTTTGGGAATACCAGTTGCCTGGATGCTTTCAGGTTTCACCCTGCTGAAAACTCTTTCATGGCAAGGGCTATAACATAAAAAAGTAAGACAAAGTTCCTCTTGACTTTTAAGAATCTTCTGCTGCAACTGATTTTTTCATATGTGATATTTTCTAATGTAAAAAAAAATCAAATAACTCCTATGTACAGTTTTATGGTGATTTTTGTGGTCATACAGTTTCCCCCTGTCTGTATGTGTGGTCTGGAATTTAAAGGGTCCTCATGGCAGTGTAGACTTCTGCAAAATCTAGATGATTTACTGGTGACAGAAGAAATCTGCTCACCTGCAAGAAGATAGTTGTAGTAAGCAGGGACAAGTTACCAAAGGAGCCAGACAATTATTCCTTTCCCATTCCTTGCAAAACTGGAAGGGGCTTGTGTTATAGGTGCTACCCTGGAGAGACAATGGAATTTTAGAGAGACTGTGAGCCCAGGCAAAGGATCTGAGGGCCTAGTGCTTTTGGCTTTTCTGTTTCAGTTGTCAAACCACTTTGCAAAATTGATAGTAAATACCTACTACTAGGTGGGTAAATTCACCCCAAACAGAAGCTTCTTGGAAATCACAATGTTGCACTGTGAGCTATCTCATCCTTTTTCCACTAGAACATTGTATAATGTTGCACATCCTAAATATGTTATGTAAAGTTTGATAACAATATCCTACAGTGGCTTCAGTGTCTTAAGAGATAATACAGCAAGTCACAAAATGCAATAACCATCCATTCAAAACTGAAATTGTATCTAAGGTCAGAAGCGAGCACAGATATTTCCAAAACTATATAACGGTTTTTCCATTGCCTCCCAGCAACAACCACAGTATACAAGCACAGGTATGCTGTACTAGATTCAAGACAGCCTAGCAGGTGAATCTACATACCATATTTAATAATTGATTCCTTTTATGAAGCTGTTTTAAAACTTCGGTGACAACCAAAATCTGTGTCCCCCTGCTGTATGCTTTGCAAAATAACTGCCCAGAGGTAAAGGAATCCAGCAAATGTCTATAAGGTGATAGTACTTCATGAAGCATGTAATTCCATGGCTCTTCTTCTTTACTTGGATTATATCATGCATATTTACAGATGAATAACTTCTATTACCAGCCTGTCTCTTGGGGGAGTACAAAAACTGCCTGTTCTATATTGGAAGAATTTTAAGAGACCTGTAAAATATTACGCATCTTTTAAGCATCTCTCAGGGATGCCATGTAGAGGCATAAGACAGTACATGAGAAGTAAAAAGTATTTGAGCAAAGCCTTTGGGATTTAAAAGCTTGAATATAGAAATACAAAATACATTTCTAGCTGTCTAGCTGCTGAATAAATTTCTGCATGTAATAATAATTGAATGGAGCAAGAATAAATAACTTTGGTATAAACTGCAGAAAAAGGAAGTCTAATCCTACTGATGGATTTCCTATTTCCTTCTCTAAATCAGTACCTTTCACCAGAACTATAAAATTTACAGAACTTTGCAGCAGATAGGGAAGTGAAAATCTTCTTCAACCTATAAAGCTTTTTATGTCTGAAAGTATCCATGTTTAGTGACACCCACGGGATCCAGGGTCAAATACTACAGTCTAGAATAAGTGCAATCAGCTTTCAGTTATCCACAGTCTAAATTATGGAAAATGCTATGGGTGCAGAGACAGTTGCCTGTCCAAAAAGCAGCACCTTGTAAGCAATGCCATGCTTGCTAGCTGCAAGACAATATGACTCCAGTGGTTCAGTATTTTTTTTGTTGGGAGGTGCTGGCACTAACACATGCTTGCATGCTAACAGACTCTATCCAAAGCCAGCCCAGATGGCTCTGAACTGCATTTCCGACAGGGACCACTGAGTGGAAGTACCCTGTTGTCTATGTATAGGTTGGATTATATATATGTAGTATGGATTCATTTCAGTTTACTGACAGACACCTCTTCAAGGAGGTACTGGTGTTTTTCATTATCCTTATTAAGAACCAGCTATTATGTCCTTGAGCCATGACTTTTGATCTCCTGGGTATCCCATGCACCTCCAACCCCTTACTTCTCCAGGGAGTGGAGTTGATGATATATTAGACTATTTATATTTGGTGAATTGCAGAAACTCAGAACAGCTGGCTCTGACAGTGGCAACCTTCATCTTTATCTATCAACAAATTCATTGGTGAGCATGAATTATTTCATGGTCTCTTAGCTCAGAGACAGAATAAATAAAAGGGTTTGAATATGTATTTGACTCCTTACTGCAGGAGAAAATAACTCAGAACAGAGGTCTCCAGTGTGACACAGTCCCATGTCAAGTTTGTCAGCTTTTACGAAATGGCCTACTACTGATGATGCAAGTTCACAAGCATGTTGTGGATCAGAGAAAAGATCCATTTTGTTCTTCATAGTGTGTAGCACAGGATCATAACTCAGTGCCCTGCTGCACGAGTGCCTCTTTGGCTGCTCTCTTGTGCTGTGCAGCTCAGCAGTTTTTATATAGACCCACGCGCCTGTGCAAAAACAGGTAATCTTGTCTTCTTGGCCATAATAACTTTTGTTTATTTTATTCTATATAACTTGTTGCCTCCTAAGGCAAAAGGCCAAGGTCTGAGGCCAAAATGTGGACTTCTGTGAGATTTGGCAGTTGCAATTAAGTCTGTGTGTTTCTATACAAAAATCCTGACGTTAATTGTGTGAATTTACGTATCAGCAAAATAAGGTAATCTTTACATGTGTGCTACCAACTTCAGCAGGAGTTTATCAAATTCCAAAACCCATTCAAAATTCCAAATTATTTTTTAATTTTCAGGATCTCTGTATTAATAAGCACATTTAAATAATGTATCTTTCACCTGAAATATTCCTGCATGAAAGGTTGAATTACTTGGCCTATGAAGCACTCAGCTATCTGTTTTTTGCAGGTATCTACCAATACTAAAGTTTTGCAAGTTGATTAATTTTAGCTGTGGCAATTTTCATTTCTTCTCATCTCTTATCTGCTGAAAAACAGATACTAAAAAATAAACATTTTGACAATGAAATTCCTATAATCTCTATTAATAATAATTGCTATTTCTTTTGTGCATAAGCAGCGGTAATCCTTGAGAAGGTTAGCATTATTATACTCATCAGGTGAATCCTACTGTCTGTGAGGCATGCATTCGGTACTGCATTCAGTTTCTCTGTTCCTTTTAATATCTTGAGCCTAAGAGGTAAGCTGAAGATGTGTTGTGCAGCATTAGTTACTAGAGCAGGTTTGCTAATCATTAAATGAGAAGGCTTGCAGCTTTTCTGGTGAGTCCTTTTCTAATGAGTCATTAAGCAAAGTTTCATATAAGGAGTTGTCAATATTAAATAGAGAGCACACTCCCAAAATCTATATTTAAATGCAAATGTTATGTCTTATGCAGGAAGTCTTATGTCTCCAAAATTCCAATTTGGAGACAATGGTTCGCAACATTGTTTTATAAACAATAGTTTTAAACTTTTTGCATTTATTCTCACACTTAAAAATTTTGTAATGGGACTTATGCTGCAAAACTCATGAATTATTAGTGATAAAGCTATTCATTTTATGTTACACTTTGAGTCTTGCTAAACATAAATTAATTTTTAAATTTTTTTTGGTCATTTCATTCTTTGCTGTCACAGAACAAATAACCTCCTTTATTTCTAATCATTGAATCATAGAATTGTCTAGGTTGGAGGAGATCTTTAAGGCCACCTAGTCCAACCATCAACTTCATACTGACAAAAAACATCACTAAACCATGTCACTAAGCACTACTTCAACCCTTTTTTTAAATACCTCCAGGGATGGTAGCTCAACCACTACTCTGGGCAGCCTGTTCCAATAAACCTTTAAAAAGCCTTTCAGTGTAAAAATTTTTTCCTAATATCCAATCTAAACCTCCCCTGATGCAACTTGAGGCTATTTCCTCTTGTCCGATCACCTGTGACCTGGGAGAAGAGACTGACGACCCCCACTTTGACAGCCTTCTTTCAGGTAGTTGTAGAGAGCGATAAGGTCTCCCCTCAGCCTCCTTTTCTCTAGGGTGAAAATCCCAGCTCCCTTAGCCTCTCCTCATAAGACTTATTCTCCAGACCCGTCGCCAGGTTTGTTGCCCTTCTCTGGACCTGCTCCACCACCTCAATGTCTTTTTCAGTGTATTTTTCTAACATATACTGAAAACTTATATCACCATTTAATTTAATTGTCCTGAACTGAAATACTTGATTACAGTTAACAACAGTGATGGGTTGCATCCTTATTTGCTAACGCTACTTTTCACAACACAAGAGATTTAATAACTACATATTTTATCCAGTTGCAGTTCTTATATGCTCATTCAGGACATTATTTAATTTCCTACTCTTTCTGAATTTGTTATTCTTCATCAAAAGAAGTAGAAATTTATGCTTTTTAGAGGTTCAGTAAGCTTTGCTTTGTTTCTCATTGATCTCCACTGTTTCCATTTGCTGAAATTCTCTCTTAAGTCTTGTGTCACATCTTTCTGAACAAATAATCCACTGACTTAATGTCTGAAACCCCTTTGTATTGTAAATGATGGGTTTTTTTCCAAAAATTCTTCTTTTGATAATCTCATTTCCTATGATAGACTAAGTAATTGAAGAGTAGAAATTGATAATAAAGAAGTTCATGAATCATGGTGGTTCATGCACCCTACCACCCAGGTAAGCTGCTTCCAGAATTTTATTTTGTGACTCTATATTTTTCAATTACCTGTATGCTGGCTTGGCTTTCTTTGTGTTTTCCTTTTTTTTGGTTGTTTTGTTTGTTTGGTTTTTTGTTTGTTTGTTTTTTTCTTTTAATAAACTTCCCATAATCCTTTGAAGACAGTATCCTGACAAACTTTTGAATACATTTGTTACTATTATCTAAATCTGATGGAGAAAAACACAAGAGTGAAAACATGTTTCCAGTCAAACCCATAGACCTAGATTACTACTAGGCAGTTATTTTTATTTCTTCTTTTTTTTTTTTTTTTTTTTTTTTTCCCTATAATTTTTTTTA
>VZRU01012156.1:139097-177125 GCA_013398155.1 Pedionomus torquatus
TTTTTTTTTTCCCTAGTAATTATTTTAAACTCTAAGTAATTCCTATTCTGTGGTAAAAATGTATTCTTGTATCAAACTCTGAAGACCGGAAGCACTTCGACTAGATCTATGTTTGGTAATTCTGCATCTCTTACTCACAATTATGTAACAAAAACAAAATTTTGACATCTGTAAGCTTCCCCTAAGAACTATTTGTGACAGAGGATGGAGATAACTCAAAACAGGCATTTTAATAAGACAGTTATATTTATTCTTTTTCTCCTGTCAGATCATAGAGCAGGAGTTACAGTAATAGAAAACTGTGGACACACACTTCCCTTCATCTGGTCCTGTGTCACAGAAACATATGGCTAAGAAGTATTCAAGAGATCAGTCATCTAATCCTAATTTGAGGTCCTATCTCAAATTAGGCTCAGTTACATTTATGCTAACCTTGATAGAAGCTTATCCAGTCTATTCTTAGTAACACAGTTACTTTCCCTACACTTCCTGTTCCATTGCTCTTGACCTACATATTTGGAAGGTCTTCCCCAGTACTGAAACTAAAATTTCCCTATTTCAATTGAAGACCATTACATCTTGTTCTATCCACTCTGGACATGGAGAATACATTGTACTTCTATTCTTTGCTACAGCTTCTCAGTGTTTTGAGACCACAACTATATGCTCTCCAATCTGCGTTTTTTCACATTAAATAAATTCCTTCTTTCATATCATGTTTCTTAAACTTGCATACATCTCCTTAATCTTTCCTGGAACTTATTCATTAATGTTTTAATTTTCTTGTATTGTTATATCCCAAGCAGGAAACTGTACTGCCATTGAGGTGATATCACCAATGAACAGAGAAGAAGGATTGCTTCATATTTTACAGACAGTGTTCTTATTTATATCTTAATCTCCAAATATTTGCAAGCTCCTCCCAGCACAGATAGTCACATTTCTTTGTAAAAGATGTGAAGTGTGCTCCTTTTCTCTGCCTCTAAGTGTTGGTAAGATAGCTACAGATTTTGCTACTTTTATAGTGACATCAGTGGTTTAAGTCTTCACTATTATGTTTAATCCTATGTTTTGGATTTGGTGAGAAGGCATCTTGTTAAACTATCTAAGCAAAGCAAGAAGTGCTCCTTCTTCATCCACCCAGTAGTAACTTCCACCACCATGAACTTCAGAGTATAATTATCTGTGACAAATTGCTTGTACCATGTTCACTTCTTCATTGTTTTTTAACTCTTAGTGTTCAAGGAGAGTTATATTAGATAAGTAATCATACGCAAACACAAAAATATTCATAACATTTATTCATAATCATTTAAATGAACAGTTATTTGTGAGACAGAGCATTGCAGACAATTTTCATAATTTTTCACAGGACTGAGTTTCTTACAACCATTTTATAAATGTCATATTTTTATTTGGATACAATAAGTAAGAAAGAAAGGGTGAAATTTTTCATAAAGCAGGATATTTTATGTCAAATAATTTACCTGGGGAACAATACTGTCATTCTAGTTCTCATTTGAAGGTGAGTAGTTACATGGTATGAATAATAACATTGAACAATCTGTGATACAAAATCACATACATGTTATTAGGATGATAGGAAATTAAATGTTAAAATTAAGTTATGTCCCAACAGTTGATAATTTACAAACAAGCTACAATTAAAAAAAAAACCACACTCTTTTCTGATCTCTTATTTAAAGGGAGTTATTCAGTCAATCCTTCTGGTTAAAATTTTTCCTTTGCTTATTTCATAAAATACTGATAATTACAAGCAATTCTTAATAGGTGTTATTCGCAGCACCATTTACACAGCACTTCAGTCTTCATAAAAATAGTTCTAGTTCTTCATCTGTTTGTTAATGCCTTACCAGCTGCCGAAATGAATTTCAGAAATGTGATATATTCTATACAACTTCCTAAAGCACAGACAAAAAATGTACACCGTAAGTTGAATTCTTCAGAGCAACCCAGAATTACAGCTCTTCTGTGGAATTATAGCATGCTTCATTTACAAAATGTCACAATGTAAGACCTTCAGGAATGAATAATCTGTTTCACATTTTAGGTAGCTGCAAGTTCTAGCCTTAAATATATTAACATTTTTTTAAATTGATAGCTGGTCTTAAGGGCACTCAGCTTCACAGAAATAAAAAAGAAGTATTACCTGACATGAGTCATAGACCTTCACATATGATTACAACACAAAACTAAAAGGCAATAATGAACAAGCAGGTGTACACTATATGTCAGTACTTTCAGATTTACATTTGAACGGACTAAAACATTGATAGCTTAAATTGTATTAACTGCTTAAACTGCTTTAAAATTAGTCAAATTGCATGTTCATTTCTCCATTAATGCTTGATTGCATCTAATAGGAAAGCATACAATCCTTTTTCATTATTTTGCATTTTACTTTTGTTTACTGACCTCACCTAATGTGACATGAGCAAGTAGCATTCCTAATATAATATTGTAAATATGAAACTCCAAACTATTTGTATCTGCAGCTTTAAAATCTGATCGCTGGAATGTGTTTCACCCTTTATGTGAAAGGAACATTGTAGATATAAACAAAAGCAAACTCAAAGTAATTTATATGCTGAAACCTGTACTTGCTATATGTCTATAATTCTTGGCCTGCATCTTTTTATCAGCTATGTACTGACACATCAAAATTTTGCCTCATACCCTGTTTTATTGAAAACGACAATGTTAGTTATACTATCTTTAGTGGAGTTTGGATTTCATCATTAGCATTCAGTACAGTGATGAAAGACTGCCATCATAGCTCTTCATTGGAGAAACACAGAAGTTGATCCCACTACCTTCTCATCCTTCATTTAGAAATGGGTTCTGCTGACCTAGACTTAATTTTCTGGAGATATTCATTATTCTGACATAAAAGCTTGCATGGGTCTGGGGTTATACTGGTTTATATTACCGAATATAAAATTTGGGAGGTAAAGAAGCAGCATGAATGACTTATAATTGGCTTTTTTCTCTCCTGTGCCTAAAATGGAGAAATCCTGGTTTGATAATACTCTCTTTAGAGCATAGGTAGTATTTAGGCAGGGGACTGCAACTACCTCCACTTTTCTTTCTCAAATGACTGAGAATTACTAGCTAGCATAATAGGAGATACCATTCAGCTAAAGGAATAAAAATCTTAAAAGTCACTTACAAACTTTAATAAATTGAGTCCTGCAACATTTCAGTAATCCTAGCAGAATTATTCTGCTTTACAAGCTGGGAGTATTGAAAGGATAAGGTTGCACACAAAGTTTTTGGTAGAATCACGAGTCAAAATCTACATATCTTGACTCCCGATGCTGTTTTATATCCAGACTATCATCAGTAAAACAACAGCAACAACTGTTTTAAGCTACTAATATATTCAAGAAATGTAGTCCATTTTTCTCTAAAGAATTTTTTTCTTCAATACCTTCCATTTAAACAAATATGTTCATTGTCTGGGATTATGTCATGAAGGATAGATGTAAGATATTGCAGGCTAGATGTCAGTTAGGATTTTCAGTCTAGGTCAATGGTAGTTCATTCTTCTTGCATGTATATTTCTATATTGACTTGACAATATTAATTTGTAAAGTTCAGGTTACTAAAAGCTGCAAGGTATGTAATTACAATCAGAAAAAATAGCCAATTAATTATAAACTAGTTAATTATGTGACATCTATAGCAAATTTTCTAGAAAATAAAAAAGTAAGCTATAGGACTAACTTTGTGAAGACTTGCTTAAATCGACCTCACTTTGAAGAAGAATTTATATGTCACCTCAGGCATTTCTGTAAGCCCAACTCATGAACAGCAATACTGTTTTAAAGACATAATCCTAACATTGTCTTCAGCAGAAGGGGGATTGTAGTGTGAATTCCACATTCCATCCAAGTGAGCAGCTCAGGATTAATTGCTCTCTTTTATCTCTGCCACTAAAATATTTAGATGTTTATATGAATTAAAGTAGCCACAAAAGACATAATAGTCGTTTTCTTAGCTTTGACTGGAAACACAGAATCACTCCTGCCAACAGTGAACAGACAGAAGATAGATTTCAAAATGCCCTAGAAAACAGATGCCACTGCTGTGCAGAAAACAAAATAATAATGACATGTTCTCCTGCCCGAATTTGTGCAAGGCTTTGTTTGGAAAGTAAATTCAGACTATAACAAGAAGCCTGAGCCCCAGAGAGGCAAGAAAAACACTGCACTGTGAACTTCACCAGGGCTTAAGTGCCAAGTTGCCTGCTTTCATATGAACTCATATAGCATTGTTTCTGCTATATCAGCAACTGAGAAACTTTGCTGATGGAGACACAGGTATCTCACTCATTTGCGTGCACTTAAGGGATGGTTTTTTGGTAGGGGGAAGGGGGAATAGAGATAAATCTAACTCAAAGAGATGGTTATGCCTACATTAGAGAAGCTTTATGAAATTACATTAGCCCAACAGCTCTTACTGAAGTTTATTACATGCAGTTCTGATTTCCTGAATTTTCCAGTGGGTATTTGAATTGAGTAAGAATAGGAGATGTTGCTTATGGGAAACTCTTCAAAGTTTTATAGAACAGCTGCAGCACCATGAAATCTTTGAGTGTAATGAAAATGAAGAAAAGTTCATTTCATTGGTGTAACCACTTTTGATTTTTTTTTTCCAATAGGCACCCACTCAGCTCTTTATTAAGCTTCTCCCTATCTGAATCTGAGAGTGAATCACTGTGAAAGAAGACATTGGTTAAGAATGCATGCACTGAAAAGATTTTAATTTTTTAAAAACTCTCCAAGCAGTGGAAATACATTCTGATTTTTAAACACAAATGAGGTACCAGAACTATCTGGTAGATATTTCAGGCCTGAACAGCATTTCAAATATGCCTTTTATGGGTCAAAGGTCAATCAACAAAATGGGTCAAAGGGTGAAGAAATTATGTATTTTGACAAGATAATGCACAGTAGTCAGGAACATGTTAACTACAGAGGTGTAACAGTGTAATGGTTCATCTCATTCATAGTAGCATTCCTGCACTGGTGGAAAAAATGTGAAACTCATCTGAAATGGAATCATAGAATGATTAGATATACTACACTTTTCTTTAGTGAAATAGGTTTCCAACCTCAAAGAGCAATTACTTTTTGCCCTGAAGCAGGAAAAGCAGAAATTCTGGCAAAAAGAATCTTGAACAGCTTGTCTGGAATACAGGAGGTCTCAATTTCCTACTTTACCTTATAAATATGTTAAAGTATACAACCTCTCTTTATACATTTATATGCTATTCCTTTATTCATAACCTACAACAACAATCCTTTCCTCATATATTGTTTTGCTGCTAGCTACAATGAAATCTGCTGCAGGAATTTTTAACATGTTTTAACAGAAACAAGGATAACGTTTCCAATGTGGCCTTGTTTTGTTACTGTTGCTGTAAATACCCAATCTTCCATTAATAGATGAAGTGGTAGGAGCAGGGTAGATTCAGACACTTGGTCTCCATTTCATCATTGGTGTCTCTCATGCCCTGGAGTTGCAGGCCATTGCAATGGTGATGACAGAACTGCCCCATTTATGACTGCTCAGTGTTATGTACAGTATGATTTGAATCTCAAGAAACTCCACAAAAAACAAAACCAAAACTCTGCAATAGTCTAGTAGTTCTGTAATCAACATGTGCATACACTGAGATTTCTGGTGACATTTTTGACATGTTCTTGGCACTAGAAGACACACTTCTGAGGCAGCTGCCATTCCCTGCTGGATTTCATCTGTGTTCTTCAAAAACAAAGTGATTTCCTGTTGGCTGATAAGGTTGTAGTTTTCAACATGATCGAACTACATTTGGTCATGTACCTTGTTCTTGGATTTGCCAAAAATGTTTTGCAGAAAAAATCTCAAAAAACTGCCAACCAAACCTATTCACTTTGAGGAAGATATTTAGAAAAAATATTGTAGTTTTCCTAGGCAACTGGACACCGGTGCTTTTCTGTCAACTTAAATCTGTGGTGCTAGAGCTACTGGTTATAGAAGATTTGGGGTTTGCTTTTCTAAAATGTTGCTGCCAACTGTATGATTTCTCTTCTACACCCTGTTGGAATCATTTTATATCACCAGCTTCAGTAGGTCTGCATTCATATTTGGAAAATCATTTTGGTGTGAGAAAGTGTGTTACTTTGAATGTATTATGTTATATCTTCATATTTTATTTTATTTGTCTTGTTGAGAAGAGATCATAAATTTTGTTCCCTGTGCTCTCACAAGTATTCTCAAAACTGAAACTGCTGAGGACTTCTAAAAAATTGATGACATAATCATAATTCTATCCCTTTGTTAACATGAACTTGTTCCCTGCTAGTTTGTTGTTTTTCTTTTCCACCACCAATAAAAAATAATCCTTACTTAAAACCAAAAAAAAAATGACATTAAAATAAAAAAATATAAAGGCTGCATACTCTACTAAATGCGCAGCTGGCATTACATCTTGTATATTAAATGTATGGTAAGTATCATGAAAGAAAAATAGCCTATCTGAAATTATAGAACATTTTGAGATAAGCTGTGAAAATAATTTTAGTAGTAGAATTAGAATGATTAATCTGTCCATATGTTGATTTTGGTTCTAGTGCTTTTCTATTTTTTCATGTGTCTATTTCCAGTGGATATGAATTTTTAACTTCTGCATAGTAACTATGGAGCGTTGAAATTTATATATTTTTAGAAATATGTGAGAAATACGTTGTTTTTAAAAATTGAACCCTTGAATGGATACTAGTATTTTTAGGTTATGGTGTATGTGTATGCTATACATTTTTGCTAATTTTAGTGCAGCATGAGGTTTTATCAACATACTTATCATATTTATGAAGTCATCCTGGTAGTGATGCAGGACCAGGGTGAAGTCATCCTGTAGTACTCCTACAGTTGAACAATTTCCTGCTTGTTATTGTTGGTGAACTCAAACACAGAAGTTTCAGAGGTCAGACCTACCTTTTCAAGCATAAACCAAATACATTCAGGGGCAGATTTTGTTGAACTTCCCAAGGATTTTGCACATCTAGGTAAATTGTTAATTTACCTAGAATTATGTGGATTAATATCACCATTTGCTCTGTGCTGCAGCTTCAGAAAAGTCTGTGAAAAGACAAAGTAGTCTCACTGAGTAGCTCTTTTTTTTTTTATGATCAGAGCTTAATCAGTTACCTGGTTAGTTATTAATAAGGACATCTTAGTAGATGTATTTTAAATATATTTATTCATGACACTGTCGGATGTGGTCTTGCTGTTGATATTATTTGATACAGTAATGTAACAAAACAATTTTAGAGTGGTCTTTTGTTGTTGTTGTTGATATGAATTGTTTCTGTGAAAGCTTGACAACTTTATACAAAGAGCCAAATTATATTTTTTGTGAGTACCACTCAGAACATGTATTGTATGTTCTGGAAGCAGGTGTGTTTTCATAAGTTTCTGTTAGAGGAAGATAGAGAATTCTTTATATTTTGATATTTTTTTTCTCTAACAATCATGCATTTCTCAGCTCTAAACTGCAATTAAAACCTTCTTACCTGTGTAACTGACCGATCATAATATTTCCTAGATGATTGTTATTCACATTATGTGCTGTGTCTCTCAATTAACCTACTGATAGAAGGACAGTCTGGCTCTAACCAGCAGTGCAATAGGACATCTGAATTAGTGGGTAGCAGCTGGAAATCTAGATTCCCAGGGCTGTGTTCATTACAATAAATAATGAGTGCAGTCCCTGTAATCTTTTCCATTTTTTAGTTTGTTTTTATAAAATATTTTAATATTCAGCAAGGTGCCTGCCCTCTGCTATATATAATATTGATCCCAGCATCACTTATTCAGGTATTTTAGACCTGACTAAATTTCGCAATATTCCTTAATTACTGCTGAAGATACGTGGGGAGAATGCATCTCCCAGTTTTGCAACACCTTGTGGATTGAACAGAAAGAGTGACAGGTGTAATGCTTAGGCTTCCTATTTCTCTGCGGCAAACAATTTCATGGAGAAAAGACACTTTATTCCATTATAAAAACTTTATTGTATCTTTACCATTTCAAGTTGGATAAAAATTTAAATGTCTCTGGCTACAGAAATGTAGGTTTGTGGGCTGTATTTACTTTTGATTTTGGATCCATTTACAAGAATCAATGAGGATGTTATTCTGTGTTAGGGTTTTACCAAGAGTACAGGCTGCCTAGTTTTTTTCTGTTTTCACTAGGCTATTTTTCTGTTTATTTCTAGTTAGCCTGCTTTAAATGTCCTCTACACTATGTGGGCTCTTCACTTCAAACGATGCTTTAGAGCTAGTGGTCCAGAAGAGACTACTAACATAACCAGGTACCAGGTCTGGCTGGGATGGAGTTAACTTTCCTCATAGCTGCCCATAAGGTGTTGTGCTTTGGATTTGTGACTAAAACTGTGTTGATAACATACTGATATTTTAGCTATTGCTGGGCAATTCTTGCACATTGTCGAGGCTTTCTCTTTTTTCTACGCTGCCCTCATGCCCCCTTTTACCTGAGTGAGTTGGATGGAGGTGGGCAAGCAGCTAGGAAGGGACATTACCAAGACAGTTGACCCAAAGGGGAATTCTGTGCAATGTAATATCATGCTCACCATTAAGACCTGGGACAAATTAAAAAGGCAAGGAACTTTTGGTTTCCACAGTGGCCACTGCTCAGGGACTGTCTAGGTATTAATTTGCCTGTGGGAGGTAGTGAGTGATTTCCCTTGCATTGCTTGTTGTTTTTCTCTTTCCTTGCCCTGTTAAGCCATCTTTATCTCGAGCCACAGGTTTTCTCACTTCTCTTGTTTTCTCTCCTTTCTTGCTGGGGGGTTGGGGAGTGAGTAAGCAGCCAGCATTGGCTGCTGGCCAGCATCAATCCCCCACAGACAGCAAATAAATATTACAAAAACACTTGGTAATATGTGGATGCACATATGTGTGTGTGTTTAATCTGTAAAACTTGTATTTGGATCATTACTGTTGGAGGGTCTTTACAGGAAGGAATCATGATATAAGATACTAACAGAAGTAGTAGCTGTGATTAGTAGCAACAAAGAACAAACTACATAATGAATTAGTGCCTCTGGATAAGTCTATGCATCTCCTCCTGTCGCTACCGGGCATTTGACAAGAATTGACACTGTTACTAAAATCTAAGGTGGATCTCTTATGTATACCGTGTTTTTCATCTTGAACTTATGAACTGCAAGGACTTATTTGCTGGAAAAAAGGTACAAATTAAAGAGCTGAAGAAACTAGACATTATTATTTCCAGGTGTGTGTGAATTAGTGACTGTAGGAAAATTATTTTTGACCTTTACAAAATGTGATTAAATGAATTGAAAGTTTTACCTTCATCTTCATTGCACAAACTCAGTAGTTTTTTTCTGAATAAAATTTATTAATAAGTCAGACCATGACTTCTATATCATTACACAGTTTTTAATTGAAATAATATTCTTTACATTGTTTCTACCTCTAAATTAAATTAAAGGTTAAAATAATGCATTAAAAATACTGCATACATGAACAAAGCTATTTATATATATGTTAAGACTGACTAGGTGCCCAGAAATGTTCCTCCTAAATGGTTAAACATTCACAATATGCTTTGATGTAAGGAAGAAAAAAATATTTTACTGTCAAATTTTTACAAAATCAGATAGAAAATTGGCTAGTTTTAGTTTGTCAAACAGAAATGGCTTCTGTGTTACTAACATAGTTAAAGGCCTGAGGAACTCATATGACATAAATTGTGGTTGCAACTCTCTTAAAAAATCATACTAATATTTTCTATCAAAATATGGTGATAAAGGTAAGTATTTGTGGGACGTTTGAGTCTCTAAGCACAAGCATCCCAAAGTGTATTTTCAAAATTCGGTGGAATTTTCCAGAGTTTTGGGCTGATAATAATATGTCCAAAAAGCTCTATCTGACCTTATGGAAGTTGTCTATTTTTCTTTTGCATGACAATGAGATATTTCCTTGGAAAGCCTCAGATTCTTTGTGGATCATAGGTGCAACATAAGAGTCCACTGCTATGATCATAAGCAAGAAGTGAAGTTGTCTAAGATGCAACTTTACTTGCAGTCTTTTAAAATACATACGAGGAGATATTACCAGAGCACTGCTGTTTGTTAGATGCTCCACAATGCTGCAATGACATTGAATAAATTGCTTAATGGAAGAAGATGGGATGCAGAACACAAGTTCTGATGAGGAGAAAAGGGTAGAAGGGTAATGAAAGGGTGTGTGTGGGGGGGAAATAAAAAAATGTGGCTGACCTGGAAACCAAAGCATATATTTGGGAAATAATAAGACAATGGTATGCATTGGATGCTAATTAGACAAAATAGACAGGGCAATTCTGAATAAAAAAGAATTTGAAAAAGAACTTTTATGTGGTTTTGACATGTAAAAGATTTCTGTAAAACTGTATTTCAGCAAAGCTTTAGAAGACTTTGGTTATTTTTAGTAACAGTAGATAGGACTGAGTGTGCAAGAGTATTTCAGTCAACAGTGATGAGAGGTTTTACAGCATTCAGGGATAGTTTACTCCATTTATTTTAAATTTTCACTTGATACTGAACTATCAAGGTGTTCAGTAGTTCATGTCATCTTGGGGAAATTTCATATTAGATAGCCAGAAGAATCACACTGTTCAGTGGTATGAAATACAGCATTTATTTAATAAGTGAGATGGGTACAGTGGAGGGATAGCAATTTTTATTTTAAGGTCTCTATTCTACCACAAACATAGAGGAGACACTTATATTAACCAATATGCCAAGTCCAGCTTTGTCCAGCACTATAAACTCATGGGAACAGGACATGTGCTCTAGCTAGTCAAAGTGTTTGAGTTCTTACTGACAGCCTCTTTGACTTTCTCCTTATTTAAAACCAGTGTTGCCTGGATCACTACCAGCTTTTGTCCTCCCACCCCAAATGGAAGCAGAACTCTTCTTCTGAGCTTTGTGTTTCTCTCCAGCATGTACCTGATTCATTAAAAGCAGGACAGATTGTAGTCTGTATACCTCCCCTGTAACAAGTGCCTGTGCTTCCCTGCACATACCAGAATCATCAAATGAGCAAGAGCAGAGCAGATGCAAACAAAGTCTCATTTTTTTCCAAATGATACATTTATGCAGGCAATACCCTGTGAAATACATATATAAAGCCTGATTATATTTGCAGCTTTCTTATCTTTCCCTACTCCTGGGGGGGTTTTGGTCTCATTCGGTGATTCTCTTTATTTCTTGCAGGTTAGCTACATGCATAGCTAAAGGAGATAGAATAGTTTTCCAAAATTACTTTACCAGATCAGCAATACATGGTCATGATAGATGGAAGGTGAGATAAGAGGGAAAAAAATGGGTGGGAAGCAGTACCATAAAGGTTCTGAGACTTTACATCTGAAGAGAATTTCCCTTCCTATTCCTTTTCTTCTGGAATGCTGTTTTCAAAAGGCAGGCTGTCCTCCCCATCAGAGCTACAAGGTTCAGAATTCCAGTAAGAGTCAAAGCTCAATGCCAAGCTTCTGACTCAGGTCATTTAAGCTTACTATTGCCATCATGGTTAAGCACCCTAGTCACAATAACTGATGAAGTGCAGCAGAGTCATACATCTAGCTCTTGATTGGTGCTGTTGTTGAATCCTTAACTTTGGGTAAGAGGCATCTGTTTATATTGAAATACACCCAGGGAGAATGTTCAGTCCAGGTTGTAAACATGGCCACAGCAAAGTGCCTTGACTCCATCAATACTCTGCTTCACTTGAGAAGAAGATCCAGAGGAGGAAAACAGTTGTTGTAAAACAGAGCTGAAACAACTGGGCCTAAGTTACATGTCTGCTTGCAATAGCAAGGGACAGGATCCTGGAGACAGAGATCGTATGTTCTGGCTGAAAAGGAACAGTTGCAGAGGTGTTTGTATTAAACCCCACCTCTTAACTCACCCTCTGTAGGCCTTCATTAGTCATGTCTAAGATATTTATTATGTCATGTGTACTAGTGTGTCATACTAGGTTATTCATATGGTCAACATAGTATTTCATAAACCATTTGGCATGCAGTGTACAATATGTTGCATACAGTGTACCACGTCTGGTGTTAACAGTCTTCAGTGTAAAAGGAATGACTAGCTTGAAGATGGTGCTGATTGTCACCATGGCAAAGGAGTTTCATGGGAGGGAAGATGAACAGAACACTAAAACGCTAAAGATCATTCAGCAATTTCAAGTTTCTGTGTAAAGGTCAGGCAATAAGAGCAAGCTCTGATTAAAATTTCACCCAGGTTGTTATACTTTATCTTGATTTGGCAGAAAAGCATGTTTAACAGACTTTTGTGCTGGGCAAGCTGCTGCTTCATCTGTTCTGATGATCTTTGAAGGCTCCTTGGTACAAAAACAAGGTCTTGATTGTTGTGTCAGTACCAAAGAAAAATGCTTACAGAATAAGTCAAGAGTTTGATTGAGTCCTTTTTTATTTCTTTTCTTGTCTGGCTCTCCAAGCATTCTCTGAAACACTCACACATTTCAGTCCTGTCTCTTGTAGGAAAAATATCTTTACTCTATATTTCACTAGAGAGGTGTGCAGTATTCTGTCCCAGTGGTGGCAGTAGTGCTTAATTACAGAGAGATTTTTGTACTTGAGATACTGTTGCACAGAGCAAAGAAATACAAACAATCCACTGGAAAAGAAAATAAAGCAGATGAATAATAATCAGCTGCTAGTAACTATTAGGCACTGATGATTTTACAGTAAATGACAAAATTCTTAGTGGTTATAGAATGATTCAAATTCAGATGTAGTGGACAAGATTTTTCAACACTGATAACTATGACACATTATAGCAACTAATTTATTGCTTAAGATAGGAAGGGAAGGAAAAATAAATCAGATTTTTAAATTATAGTGAAAAACTACAGTCTGACTGAGAGAGAAAATAAATAATTTTAACATTTCACCAAATACTGTTTTCTGTTGCAACAAAAAAGGTTGAAGAAATAAAAATTTACACTGAAGTATTTTCAAAATACATGTGAAATTGTTTGCTTGATTCATTTTATATGTATCTTTTCCTGAGTGTTTATGTATTGGTATACTACTCTGTATTTTCTGTAAGCTATAAAAATAAATAATCTTACAAGGAAAGAAGCTTTTATTGTCTTCCTTATTTGTCATTGAAGAATCTTACATTTAAATAAATATATCTCAATAATATATTGTGTGTGGGAAAAAAAAAAAAAAAAAACACAGTAACCGGTTATGGTCTTTCTTTTATGAGCCATAGAAACCTCGTAGCCAGAGGCTGATTGTGTTTCAGGACTGAAACCAGTTTCCTTTTAGTTAGATTACCAAAGGGTTACTCTGTTATTCTATTTAAATTACTTAAAATATCTACTCAGAGCATTCTTCACATCTGCTTACAGATTTTTTCTCAAAGCTATTTCAGGCGACATTTTAGAGAAGTGCAGAACTAAGCAAGCTTGTGAATGAAAGCAAGTTTACATCCCTGAATGGCGCAGAGATCACTAAGCTATTTCCACCCTGAGCTGCTACGTTTCTTGGCAGAACACAGTGATACATGCAGTGATACCACCTGAAGTCTTAAAAAGCATGTGGCTGCATTGGTGCAGTACCGATAGTTTTTCTGGGCTGATTAGTCTGGGTGAGGACAGGACTGATTTGCCCTACAACCTCTTGTTTTAGCTTTAGCTCCATCATTGCTAGTTGATGGTTTCAGATGGGCATCCCATTCTGCAGGGTAGGCATGATAGGAATCTGTTGCAAGATTCCTACATTAATCTTCTAACTTTATTTTAAAAAATATGTAAGCAGTTCTTACTATCCTACAGGAGAACAAGGAAGAGAAAGCTGTTGGATAATGCTAATGCTGTAGAGAGGAAAACTGAACTGAAAAATACGTAACCTGGGAGCTACATTTGCCCAGTTAAAAAGATGCTTCAAATGAACTGCTGGACACTGTCTCTCACAAACGTCTCTGTATTGCCCTCTCTTTATTTACATGTAAGTGGAAAGATACATTTCATTGCAATAACTAATTTGTCAATCTTTGCAGATATTTAGCTCTACTTTAATACTTTTTGTAGAGGCATGGAATAGTTTGGAGTGGAATGACATTAGAAGTCTATCTAGTCTAACCCTCCCTGCAATGAGCAGGGACATCTTCAACTAGATCAGGTTGCTCAAGAGCCTCATCCAACCTGATCTTGAATGTTTCCAGGAATAGGGCATCTAGCACCTGCCTGGGTAACCCATACCAGAGTTTCACCACTCTCCTTGTAAAAAATTCTTCCTTATGAAGAAAAGAAAATAGAAGGCTTTTTAGATGAAGCCTTCTATCAGGCATGTATTAATGACCTTTTCCCAAAACACTTCAAAGATGAAATTTAAAAGGTATATGTCAAAGAACTTTCTTTTGTCATGCGTTAATCATGTTGCTTATGTAGAGCTACACTGGTATCAATGAAACTTCATACAGTGAACTGTCTGTGTGAACCAAGTTATAGGAGCTTATTTCTGGTTTATCTGTGCCTTATGTCTTGTTTAGATTTTAAACACCTGTCTTTGATTTTCACGATAGTTATTATTTATTATTATTTTGTAACAAAAATTTATAGTAAGTACTTTATACAACATTTTACCACTGTTACAGGGGATGTTCTCTGGAGAGCTAAACAGAGATGTTTTCTAATAGATTCACAAACAGAATAGTTCTCTCTGGATACTGTTAAGACACATCAATAAGATCTGATCTGAAGATGATGTTCAACCAGAACACTAAATTCAAAGTCAATCACAGTAAATTTCTCAAATTTATTTCTCAAAATTTCTCAAATTTATTTCTGTCATACAATTATTGGCAAATAATTGTATGACAGAAAAGGAAAATCTTTGTATGGTAGTTTCCCACAAACAGAAACTGTAATTCAGATGAATAATTTATTGTTTGTAAAACAACAGACACCTGTAGAAATATAGACCTGAAAGACAATACAAAGCAAAAGATCTTAGCTCAGGTTGCTACACAACCTGAAAGAGATTAAAGTCAGCTTGTCCTTATCCAGTGGTCCAAAGAAGTGTCATAGATTTACATTTTCCCTTTCAACTTCTGGAAACTACAAAATTTCAGATTCTGGAAACTACAGAAATTCACATTTTGAAGGTTCAGAAAGAGACAAATTAGGAAAACATTGATTCTGTCTAGGACGCTGGTAGAAGGGATTTTGGTTCCAGTTTCCTTAGCTTATTTTTCCTTTTTTGCCCGTATTTTCATCTCAGTAGGACATCATGGATAAGTTTGCCATTCCATTTAATCCTCCTTCTCTGGACTATGAGACTAAAATTTCAGTGATAAGTGGCCAAAATCAGTATGTAGATTAGGTGAACCATTAGACACCATTTGAAACAATTGGTACAAAATAATTAAGGTAGTCTTAAGCCACTGAAGAGCACATTACAATTATCTAATGAGAATAAGAAAGGCATTAATTTTTTTTTCCACCGGTTTTATTTTCTCTTCCATAAATCTTACCTTGCAAATGTCTGCGAAGTCCCTGGCTCCAGCAACAGTATAGTATAATTCCCATAATAGCTGGTGCTTAGACAAAATTCCTATTATGTGTAGGGTCTTGTGAGTAAAGGTCAGTTACAGAGATGAGCAGAAGCAATAAATTCTCTTTATGGTATATATTTCCTTCTCATCCACAATCTTACTATTACTCCCGGCCCACAAGAATGCATGTAGCAGTGTGCATTGAGTGCAGTTAATAGGGGGTGAAAGCATTCTCTGTATGGCTTATCGTATGCCCTGTAATGTTACTTGTTATTTCATTGGACATAATATAACGTTAGCAGACTGATTTGGTTGAGACTAAAGAGTCATTGATTCTCATCCAAGAAGCCAATTAATGCAATGGGTTTTCTTCCAGTCTGTTGTGGTGATAAGTTAGTTAATGTCTTTCATGCCACAGGCCAGTAAAATTGTCAGTAGGATGTGTTTGGCATTTAAGGCAAATTGTTAATCCAAATTATACTATTTTTTTTTATTTTTAGCTTGCTAACTTTTTAAATAATATATAGCCATATCTCCTTAGTGGACTTCCCTGTGCTGCAATCAGAAGCATTCATAATAACAAAAGTCAAATAAGTGGGAAAAGTCAACCTTGCAATATTCATTCATATTAGCTGGGTCTTCTTTCATCTGTTTAACTTCAAATTTATGTTAGAAAAGAAATAAGCAGTGATAGAAACAGTATCCTTTTCCAATTAAGAATGTGATCAATTGTGAAGTCCAGCATATATGATATATATATAGTAAGGAAAAAAATAGAGAAAAAAAAATAATATTTTAAACAGCTGTAGGCAAAATAAACAGAAAATACTGGATAATTTTAAAATACTTTTTAAAACCAGACAGAGAAACAAACACAAAACAACAAAAAGAACGACTCTTGTGTCTGGGAGGTAAGAGGAACTGCTGCTTGTGTAAAACGTTTGCATCTCATAGGTGTAATATGACTTCTTAGAAATGTGATAGTTGTTTGCCCAGTGGGTATAGGAAATAGTGTCAGTATTACAACATTGATAGATATTCCTCCCTTCTGAAGGATGTCATTCAAGGCAGAAGAAAGATTTTTTCCTTGACTCTCCAGGCATATTCTATTCATTATGGATTTTCTGGTGTACAAATATAGGTTTGAATACCTTCAGGTCAAATTTTGGCTTATTTGAATTAAATTTCATTGCTTCTATGAATGTTTAGGCTTGAGAGCTACTACAAAGGAAAAATGGCAATAATTCTTTTTTTCACTAAAGTCAGGGTCAAGATTTGGTTGAGCACAACTTGAAACATCAGTTAGAAGTTCTTGAGGTGATGGCTAAGTATCAAATATCCATTTGGACATCTTCTAGGACAAAACAGTGACTAGACAGTCAAGGAGAGTTCTTCAGTGGATGGAGACAAGACCAAAATAAACACAGGAGCTGAAGAGCAGTAATTACTATTTCTGCTTCTCTAACTAATGTTATATACTTTACTACATGTCTTGTAGATTATTGGACTGTCAGACTCCCTGTTGTTCTCAGACAATCAAATACCCTTATCAGCCTTAATGGCTTTTTGCTCTCCATGTCTCATGTATAGATTGCTATCTTTTTGCTGTCATAAAGGTTTGGAAAGACTATCCTTGTGGTCTTGGGTACTGCACACACTGAGAGAGGCTTGCTTGCTAGTAGAGATGTAGGTACTCAGCACTAGCACATAGGAATGTGAACATAATTCCTGCAGGTTTTCAGAGACAGAACAGTTGTTGGTTTTCAGCTATGTTTTTAGAGCTATTTTGCTGTGTGCATGCATCATTATGTTACAAGGTGGTTATAAATAGAGGTGGGGAGTAATGGATTATTTTTTTTTAATGGGAAATTACAATATTATGGAAAAAAAAAGTATCTGAAAGCTGACTACATATCCTGTAGGACAATAAGTCTGACAAACACTCA
This sequence comes from Pedionomus torquatus, assembly GCA_013398155.1. NCBI lineage: Eukaryota > Metazoa > Chordata > Aves > Charadriiformes > Pedionomidae > Pedionomus > Pedionomus torquatus. Next base: position 156,669 of record VZRU01012156.1, read on the forward strand.
TCAAGACCTTTCAAGGTGTTTCAATACAGTATTTTGATTTCCACTTATTGTCTTATAGAGTGTAAGTTATGTAGAACAGAGATTACCAATAATTTAAAGATGGTTTTAGTGAGAGAAAGCAATAAATATTTGCTAACAAAAAGGACAGCTTCTAGCAGCAACATAGCAGTAAAATACATATTTTGTGCTTCAAAAATCTCATTTCAACAACCTCAGTTATATATATATAAATAGACATATGCCTCCTTTAGTACCTTCCAAAGATGTCTAACATAACATAGATTGTCTCAGGAATGATTAATTTGTTGGTTATCTGACAGCAGATACTTTGGCAACCCAGGAGGTGCAGGCAAGAGAAAGCAGATTTCTATCCACCCACTGTATATGGCCTTTTACCACAAAGGGTACCTTTCAGAAAATCACTTTGTGCATCACTAGGCTGCAGCAGCTTCTGAGAAGAAAAGTAAACCTTGTATACAAACATTAATCAGGTATTTCATGATCATTCAGGGCCAGAAGGTTAAAAGTTCTACATGCAAGTGAAAATAAAGGGGTGGGATTCAGTCAGTGTGTACCCAAATGAAACTGTGTTAAAGACAGTAGTGAGAACAACTCCATGTGAAAAAACTGCACTGAAGTAATATCCACAGGTAATCAGTATCTCTGTTTTGAGTTTCATCTGAAAGACTTTTCAGGTCAGTAATACTTTGTGTTGGAAAGTTTTTTCTCCACTGTTTGAATCTGGTTACTGTCAAAGAATAAACATAAATTAACACTGCACCATAATTTTAGTGAAGGTTTTTACATTGTTTTGTGATTTTTATCTTTTCAGGTAAATTCCCACTTGCTCAGTCTTATGGATTCCAGATCAAGTGGTTATAATGTGCTGAGAAGGATACAACTCATGCAGTGTCCCTTTCTGATTGCATTCCCTTTCCTCTTGAACAGAGATTTTCACAAAATGAAGAGAGCTATTCAAAAGGAACCATAAATACCATCTGTGTTTGTCCATCTCTTTTCTTCTAGTCAAGTCATCATGTAAGAATATTGTTGTCGTAAGCATGTATTTTTTTTTTTCTTAGTGATTTCACAGTTGTTAGTCAAAATATTCTTGGAAGCATGTGTAGTATCTCTTGCCTTATGATTGTTTCATGTTTGTGCAATGACAGCTGAACTTAAGATACCATTTATGTCTTTCTCAATAATATCTTCCTATCTTCAGATTGGCCATCATTCTCCTTTTGTGCAATATCCCTCTCCCCTCTTATCTACAAATAGACAGACAACAATGTAGTTTTGAGTTCTGAATAATTTCCTACTTTAAAAAATCATTATCACTCTACTTAACATTTTTAAATATATATGTTTTTATTGCAGATAAAATATACCTAAAAAAAAATTCTTAAGATTTGGCTAGAAAGAAAAGTGCATGCAAAGAAAGCTTGGTTTTGTGTTAGTGTAGGATAGATGTGTGACTGATATTTTATAAGCTTGAGCAAGATGTAACATGTTCTTAATAATCTCATATTATACTCTTCTGAGGTGACTGTGAGTTTGAGTGTTCTCAGGCAAGTGCTGGCCCAGTCTGTTTTGAGTTGTTATCAAGCATTGGAACAGGATGCCCAGAGAAGTGGTTGAGGTTCCTGGAGATATTTAAAAGATAGGTAGACTTGGTGCTGAAGCGATATGTTTAGTGATGGTTTTTGTCAGTGTTATACGATTTCTTTGCAGCCAAGTAAAAGCAGTCATGCAGCCATGATGCTGGGGCTGATGCTAAAGTAAAGCCATGATGCTAAAGTAAGCATGGGGATGCTTACTTTAGAGGACTTCTTCACAGGTGTGGGTAGCTGTGTATGGCATGTCAATGGTAGTGAGGTGGTTTATTCAGTAATATATATTTAATTATTTGTTAATTATTTATGTTTTATTATTTATTCTACGTGACTATGGATTAATACAATTTTATTCTTACATATGCATGATTATTAATGTATGTTTCTTCATACTTTGCCTAGCTGTAGTCCCCAATTGGGTCATAGAATCATAGAATTTATTCCTGCTATTCTGTTATTCTTGCAGAGTTGAATTTCATATTATCTCAAGTTTTACCACCTGTGAGAGCTGTCTCCAGATAGCTTACACATCCTGAGCACTCCTCACTCTGATATGACTCAGCTTTTGCACATGTTCATGTAAAAACTTGTTTCATGCTATCCGGGTGGAAACCTACACAGCTAAAGTGTGAAATTTCTTTCCTTTACTACATTCTTCTGTGTTATGCAGGAAATTAATTCAGAATTCATAGAACTGGCCTCTATAGGAATATCTGATGGAACTGCAGGCTATGTTTGACCTATATTTTTAATATATTTAAAGATGTAGCTATATTACTGATTAATTTTGTATCTATCCAGAGACTATTCTTTGTGAATAATAAAAATAATCTTTCTATTAATTATGAATAAAGATTGCTTCTCCGTTTTTTATCTCATAATTAGCATCTATTTTTGGAGGATGTTTATGAAATGTAATAAAGAACAAAGGAGGATCATATTAGATGTAATTTTAAGGACTCAGTTTTATTCATTAGAAAGAAAAATTGTGGCATAATACGTCTTACCGTTAATCATCAGCTTATCCAGCGCTGTTCATAAATGCTGACCTCTCTTAACTACTAAGGGGTTGCATAATGAAGAGAGGCTGTATGGCAAATAACCTGACAATTTACACTGAGCATTAGCATTTGCATATTAAAGACACATTAATACCTTTCAAAAAACATTGCATTGAGAGTGTTCTAGATTACTTTATGATAGACTTTACCAGCAGTTGTCATTACCCTTCTTTTCTGGGCTTTATGAAATACTGACAAAACTACTTTTTCCTTTGATGTTTTTGTCACAAATAGATGTAAATGTTGCCTGGTTCCTACTAGTTCCTGAGACAAAACAGTAGCCTCTGTTCACTGACATAAAGTGCATTTCACAAAGAAAGCATACCTCTGGAGGCATCAAATTCAGACTGTATGCTAAAATACATTCTCTTTTCTAGGATTTCTTCATGTTAAATAAAAACACTCAGGCTGACAGAGCTTACATAGATTCCTGCTTGAGAGCAGTAAATAATTAAAAGTTCATGGGCCTCTGGAATTGTGTTTTTTCCTCCAAGAAGAGATTTTTACTTTTTTTTTTTTCTTTAACATACGAAGTCTCTGAACTCTTTTGGAGTACTAGTTTCTTAATGTTGTGACACAGGACACCGGGAAAAAATTGTCTTCAAAATCTCCAAAGCTTGCAGCTTCTAAATTACTGTGCAGTAAAAATGATTCTAGTAGACCTCTTGGCTTTTTCTTTCACAGAGGAAGTAGAAATTCCTGAGTATATAGCCTTCACTATCAAATACGGTCACAGGAGTACTTTTTACAGAACACTCAGAGAAAAAGGTCTAAAACTGTATTTCAAAAAGTCAAGTAACCACTAAATAAGCAGAGAAGAAAAAATTTAATTTCAGTACTTGTATGGGCTCCAGTTACAAACCAGATTGTATGGTTTCCTTGTGCACTAGATCTACCTCTCTCTATACACAAATGTTTTCATTTATTCCTCTGTACTCAAATCAGTGCATGACACAGTCTGATGCATACCAAAATTTGAAACAATAGGCTAATCACCAATGTAAAATCTTTTAAATAGAAAATGAACTTGAGTTATTTTACAATGTCAGTTGAAGCAGCTAATGACAGTTGACATGGGGTCAGGACAATATTCACTGAACGCTAAGCTTGATTTGCCTTGCTCAGTTTGTAGAAGGAAAGAGGTCAAATTCCATGGGATAATTAATCTGTTTAGAGTAATTTTGCTTGAGAACTACATTTGCTTTTAATGGAAAACAGAGAACAGTGGAAATATACTCAGGTCTTTTACAAGTGACTTGAAAGTTTCTCCTCTATGTTATTGTGATCCTCCAAGCAAGCAATGGCCTGGAAGCTTCTAACGCAGCTGATGTTCCCACTAGAATTTATGCTTCATTGTGCTGATCTAAGTTCTTTCACTTTGTGATACTTACGCTTCTAATGTGCACTTTATTCCAGTGATGACTGTAGATACTATCACATACCACTGCATTGATCCAAACTGTTATTTCAGGAGTAGGTAAGTGAATGTTGAAATAGTTTCTGGATCATACTAGAACTCGAATAACAAGGTGAAATTTCATACTTTGCTAAAACCTAAGGACTTCCTTTCACACTTTTTTAAGCAGTATAATCTTTGCTTGTTTACCCTGTTACTTGCCATGATAGAATCTGAGGGATTCTCAGTTGTTCTCTCAATAGTCAAGGCCAAATGTGAACATTACATTAGCGTTAGTGAGGCCTCTAGTTTTCTGACGTCAGGACCTCCTGGGAATATTAAAAAAAAAATACAGTAGAAATTATTTGTTGAGGAGTCAGCACCACACTGTATTTAATCAGGGTAAAATGAGTCCAGTTGGGAGCTTCCTTAACCTTGTGACATCCTTTTCCTATATTTATGTACAGTCTTTTTCTATCTTTCACAGTTACAGATTTTTCTTTTTCTTCTTTTTCTTTTTCTTTTTCTTTTTCTTTTTCTTTTTCTTTTTCTTTTTCTTTTTCTTTTTCTTTTTCTTTTTCTTTTTCTTTTTCTTTTTCTTTTTCTTTTTCTTTTTCTTTTTCTTTTTCTTTTTCTCTTTCTCTTTCTTTTTCTTTTTTTTTTTCTTTAATTCCAATCTACCCATGAAAAACTATGAAACTACAGAGTTAGTAGTAAACACTGATTATAAAATTTCCTCTTGCTGCTCACAAGTTTAATAGGATAACAATGCTTTGGAGCAATTAAAAACTTCGATTTTGGGAAATGCTCATGTTCTATTATTTTTCTTTTGCACAGGATACAGTTTCTTGAATTATAGCTATGATGAGTAAGCCAAAAGGAAGATGAGGAATGTTGGATATAGAATTAGAAAGATCTATGTGTCTGTGGGTTCCTGCTATTGGCCACTGAAACAAGAGTCTAGGTCCCTGCAATTGACCCAAAACATTTGTTGTGGCAAGTCACTCTGTTTCTTATATTCAGTTTTCTCCAGCTCCCAATCAGAAACAATAAGATTCATATTCCTTAGCTGTTGTGGTTTGAGGTAAAACAAACCAATTTTCTGTTTTACAATTCTACTTTCTTAGCTAGGCCTCTTCTGACTAACTAAAGTCTGAAATTAACAGCACATTGTTCAGAACTCTTTCATCTTGCAGTGATAAGACCTGATTACACCAAGGGATGGTATGCAGAGAGGTCCTTGCCTATACTTATTGCTAGAAGAACCAAGGTCAGATAATTTTCATCATTTGCCCCATTGGAGGGTTGGAGATGGAAAAGCGTAAAGGGGTCCTACCTGCAAGGAGAAGCGGACAGGACAAGTGATCCAAAACTGACCAACAGGGGTATTCCATCTCATCCACATCATGCCCTGTATANAATGACATAGACAATGTTAACTTTGGTCTACTATTAAAAGTTTCCCATATTAGCACCTTTCTTCCATGAAAGCTATTCTAATTGCAGTCCACTAAATTGAATCCACTTACAACCACAAGTCCAAATTTAACAGTGTGTTCTACCTTCTGTGGCTTCCTGTCATAATTCAGAGTAACCATAACGTTCTGTTCATATTCATTTGTGCTAATTTGCATAACCAGACCAGCAAAAATAGCTGAATTGCATCTGTGAATCTTATCCATTATTAAATTTACACTCAATTCTCTTTCTAAAATTGGGATTGAAGAGATTTTCTATGATGCTCTTTTAGATGCATCATCATGTATGTATTTTTATAATCCTGGTTTACGTTGTCTTGCAATTTCAAATATTTTAAAATATAGACAATGAAAAAGGTCTCAACATATTTTGCTTTGTCCATTGCTCACTGTCCATTGTGATTTTTCAATGGCCTACTAGAGCAGTTTCATAGATTTTTTGCTTGAAGCATTGGAGAAAACAGTAATATTAACAGCTTATACTAGTCACTTTTTCCTCAGCAAGTTCTTGTGGCAGGTGTATCATATATTCCTGTTTATATTTTATACATGCCCTTTAAGTGTGATATGGTAGATATTTTTAAGAACTCTGATTAAATACCAAAAGCAAAAGCAATGCTGAATTTTACCTGTTGTAACAGAAAAAGACACCATACAGTGATTGTTAGATCACTCAGTCTTTGAGGGTGAAATAGCAGGTTTTTACTCTTGGGTGACCATAAGTCCTGAATTAGCCTGAAAAGAAGGCATATACAGATAATTCAGCAAAGAGCATTCCTGCATTTAGTTGTTGGAAATTCTCAGAATTAATTTCTAGCAAACAAGGTCTTCAAACTGAGCTTCCAGAACAAAATGTTCTTGAAGATTTTTTAAATCTATAGACAGCTTGGGGCTGTTGGAAACTCTCACTAGCTTTGTAATTACTAAGAACAGTCTTAATTATTTTAATATTTACATTGGGATATCTGTAATATTAACGATGTGCAGCAGCTTGGGGTATGGATATACTAGCTGCTCCACTCCTCAAACTCAAACTACTTTTCTCTGTAGTACCTAGGGAAAGCCAAGGAGGTGGACTGGTACTACATGACAAGGAAAGTACTCGTGCAGTTATTCTGCTTAGCAAATTATGCCTATAATACATCATTTGCCTTCATTTTAATTTTCTTTTTGCAAGGGCTGTGACATGTCTGTTCTTTCAGATGTCTCTTGCATAGCTATAGACAATTTGTGTTATCTTACTGAAGATACATTCCACAGTCTCAGAAAGATCATTTTGCAGTGTTTTGTATTCTGCATACCGCTCCAATGGAACTGAATGCAGAAGAGTCTCACTCAGTTATAGAGATGTCACCTGGACCAGTGACATTGTCACTTCCCAGTGTGAGCTTCAGATATGGATGAGTGGCTTTCAAGAGCTACGACCAATTCCCTGGGTTTTCTCAGCGGATGTTGCCATGCAGATGGAAAGGTACAGAGACCTCACTCGAACACAAAAAGCCCGGCTAATGGGATACTCCAACAAAAAACAGGTACTAACTTTAAATATTTAATCACTACCAAAATATGCAATCATGTTCATAACTGTGAGAATAACAAATCTAATTACTGAAAAGGTCCCTCAGGTATTTTCCTCAACTATTTCTTGCCTCTATTACTTGGTAATAGAATCACTCTGAGCTTTGAGTGTTATCATTGAAAGGAGGTACATTGAACTAACTGGTTAGTGGGGTATGTATTTGGGCACTTAAAAGCACCTTTCTGTTTAAAATGAATGAATATCTGAAAAAGCATCCCATGACTTGCTGGAAAGAAAAACTGAGGATTCAGACAAAACTCTTTAAAATAGCTCAGCTATTTGAACTGCTTACTAGCAAGTTAGCATTCAGGTGATACTGTGTGCTTTAACTAATTGTAGTTATTGATAACAGAGCTATCTTACTGTCTGAAGATATAAAGTAACCTTTGCTTAATAAAATAAATTATAATTTTCAGCATTCTCATTAATTAAATTTTGATATAATATAATTCAAATGGAGCTTCTTTATGGTGTTACACTAGTAAATCATAACAGTAAGTAACGCCAAGTGAATTCTGTAGTCTGAGTTTATCTTTTTTTTTTTTTTTTTCCCTTTCCCAGCCTTTGCTTTCCATGCAGAGGCTTCTGTCTTGTGGTGAACTATTCAAACTACACTTGCAAGATGAATTATACTGGAACTTTTCATATGCACAAAAAGGGAAGTAGAGTTGAACATCTCGCTGTGTTTCCAGACTCTTTGTTGCGTGCTTGTTTTCCTTGACTGCTGTAGAATGTTTGTGATGATCCTTTACTATTATATCTGTTTCTTTACATTTTTCTCACTTGTCTCATTCAGCCTCCAGTGCATTATAGTAACAAATGATTCATGAAGCAAAATCAAACCAAAGATGTATAATAGTATTTATATTTTGTAGGAACAGTGGCAAGACAGTAGCTTATACTATTGTCAATGGATTAAACACTTTCATTCAGAAAAAATGTAAAGACAATGAAAACGCTATTTTAAGATAAAAATTAGAATCAAAGAAATAAGTGTTTTGAACATACAAACTGGTCAAAACACATTGATAGCACTTGGTAGGGTACACTTGAGATAGTGGCATACCCCCAAAATAAATGACAGTCATTCAAATAGTTTTGAATTATTTACTTCTTTTTTATAAGTGATGAATATATTCTTTTTCTTGTATCTTTTATACTGACACTTAGTTGTGCATAGACATTAATTTTATTTTATATAGACTGGAAATACCACAGATGCTTTTTTGTACCTAGTGATGTAGCCTCCTTTTCAAATGTGAACTTTGGCACTTCACATTACAAATAATAAATCCTGACATACAACAGGAAAAAGGATTTTTTCTTGTAAATGTACAAGAAAATGTACATGTACAACATGTACGATGTACAAGATGTTTTATTGGTCTTCATATTTTGGAAGACCAGAAGTCTACTTTTGGAAGTTACATCATTTAAGTACCATATATTTGTATCTCATCAGTAAGGTATGTGTACATATTCATATGTGTAGTAATGACCCAGACACTTGTATATGAGTCAGTAGATAGTAATTCTCAATAGCAAAACATAATTTTCACTTCTGGAACAAGGAAACCAAAGAGTGTTAGATGCAAAATTCATGTCTATGAATCCTAGGGGTAACTTATTTCCATGACATTTTTCCCTGTTACTTTCTTAATTTTTCTTCTTTTCTGCAGAACAACTTTTAAGAGAAATCTCTCAGGTCTTCAGCAGTATAACACAAACATCAGGTTAGAAGTATACTCTAATATTTGGAAGCTGAGCTAGGAAATTCTTTATAGAAATAAAATCTAATAACATCTAATAATAATCTTTGGAAGCCACATGCATTTTGGAAAGCTCAGTGGGGCAAAAGGAGGAGTGATTATTACTTAGGAATTTCCATTCATATATTATGAAAAATGGCAGATTTTAAAATTAATGTGGCTTCTACTCAATTTTGTACAATATTTATGTATTTATGTGTCTATATATTTAGACTGTCTAGTCAAGAGTTATGGCATGAAACAACACAGAAGTTGATAAGAATTACAACATGGTTACTAACCTGCAAACAGCTGTTTACAGGAGCAATAACCATCGACACAGGTCCATGAATTTTTCAAAAGTATTATTTTAATATTTAATTGAAATATGAAATAGGAAGCATGTATATGAAATGTGAAACAAGAAGTATGAAATATGTCACGGCTATGCCGTGGTTGTGAAAAGAAGTCCATACTTAGTTTCTTATGGACAACGTGACAAAAAAAAAAAAAGAAAAAGAAAAAGAAAAAAAAAGTTATGAGTTATGCCTTCTGTTGCACAATTACCTTAAATTATCTCAGTGATGCTGCAGAGTTGTCACTGATTGGCACTTCAGTTGTGCAACAGAAAGGAATAAAATTTAGCTCACTTTTTCCTGATTGTCTTGTATTATTATTGTTCCTAAGTGTAAAAGGAGGAAAAAGTATATGAATCCTTTAAAACTATAGTCACTTTATTTAACTACTGTGTAGAAGTCAGGTCCCCAGCTTGATCTAGTTACCTGGATTTTTTCTGTATCCATTGGACAAGCAGTTCTAATGTTTATCATAAACTTTTATGTTAAGATGTAATCAAATAACTTCTCAAGGTAAGGGAATTTAAAAAAAAAAAAATGTTGATAAATACATACAGTGAATTTCAAAATCTTCTTTGGCATAAGAAGACACTGAAAAAGTATGTACCTACTATCTCATATGTATTAGGCAAAAAGTACTATTCATTTTTCTGCTTTTGTGTGGCAGCTACCAGCATTGTGTTGGACTTCCCATGTTAGCTGAGAAAATGACTGTTTCTTGGCACAACAAAAATCACTTGCCACAAACTAATCCCTCTTCATGGATGTTTTATTCTACCAGTGTTTATCTCAGATTAATTCTTCTGTAATCATAATTTTCTGCTGAGACAGACTATTATCCTTGTATTTACTCATTTCCTGGAATACTGAGTGGGAAGTGTAAGAGGCATTAGGTAAAGTGAGGTTGGGTGTTGATTGCAGGTGGACATATTTATGCTAGCTTTAATCTTTTCAGTCTGGTATCACTGTGCACAAACCAGTATTCATGAATACAAGTAGGGTGAACAGAGGCCAAACCTCAGAAATGCACATATTACATTTCAAACTGTGAGAACCGGAGGTTAATTTAATTGTAGTTTTTAGAAAGATATAATCTATACTTATTCACTTTTGTGAAAAGAAAAACCTGTAAGGTATTTGAAGAGAACTCGGGAGTCCAACAGAACTAGAAAGGAACAGTACCATGGATTTTGAGGTCTCAGTCCATCCTTAAACTACAAAATCCTACTTCTTTGGCCTGTATATTTTTAAAATAGCATGATAAGATATTGTAACAAACTTTCAGATATTTTCTCTTATTTTCCCCTCAGTATTTTATGTCAGTCTCTGTGCCTTGTCTCATTTCATGCCTAAAGAACTTATATTTCAAATAACTGAGTCAATTTTGAAAATAAGAATGAGGTTTCAAATCCTCTTATGATCAAGTTTTCAAAAGCCTTTAGATGCTTGATGAGCTTATGTGATTATGGTGCTGTGATATAAACAGCATGGGGACTGGAGTACACAAGGTCCTCTGGGTATAAACGCTGGCATTGTGGCAGGTGGGAAGTACCTCACATCACAACTGGTGGAGTTAGTGCATGCTACAGTTATCACTGTCATTGTGGAGTAGCAGTGGTTCTGTAGGGCCATACCATGTTTCAAATAGTTTTGTACTAAAATCACAGTAATAAGTCCAACTGTCTCACAGACTTTTAAAAAACATTTTAGTGATCAGTTTGCACAGCTGTTTTGGCATTTAAAAAGGAATTTTACATTTTTTTGTGTGTGTTGGTTTTGTGTTTTTTTTTTTTTCAAAGATACACTTATTATATTTCTTATATATGGTGATACTGAAAATGCTGTACTCTAGATGAAACATAAGAAAAAACAATGGAAAAGAAGTGCATTATGAACCTTTGGGATTTCATTTCTCAGTCATAACCACCTGCATAGTCTTACGCTGATGTAAAAAATCAAGTAATATATCCCTTTCTCTTTCATTCCCATCTTTATTGTCAGCTTCAATGGGACAAACATCCATACACGATCAGCCATATAAATGTGTGAAAGCCATTTAAAACAACAAGCAATACAGAGTAGCTAATTCAGTAATTCCCACTTCCATTTCCACCAAATGCAGGTACAAAAAACCACCTAATGAAACAGAAAGGGGAAGCTTAAGACTTTTGCAAATAAATACTTCTTTTTCTAATGCATAATTTTATTAACTAATTTCCCACAGGTAGCTAGAGTCCAAAAATAAGTTGGTATTTATGTGGTAATTAGAACATCAAAAATCATGTTGGGTAGGAAAAATAACAGGGATTTTGATACAGAGGGTAAAGAAAAAAAGTAGGTGTCTGGAGACAACTGCCATCAAAACACAGTTTAATTTGTAATTTCAAAGACTGCTCCACAAGCATCTCCTAGTTTGCTCTACAAGGCTGGCCACTGACAGAGAGTGATGCAAATGGATCACTGGATTCATCTTGCTTGTTCTGTGACTCCTGTGTTGGGAGTTTTGTTTGCTTGTTTAGCAGATTCATCTTGTCATAACCAAACTGCCTCATTTTCCAGTGCTCATGTTTGTTACAGCTCCCTGCACTGCCTAACAGACTAGTATTAGATTCACAGAAGCACTTTTTGAGAGAGATGAGAGACATACAGTTTATTAGTAGAAGCCCTGTGTTTCAGTAGTCCTTTCTCTGTGAGAAAGTAGACTTACTTCTCTGAGATTGACTGACATCTTTGCCAGGTATTTATTTTTTTTCATAAAAACAGAATAGAAAGGCAATAAAAAAGGTCGAATGATTTTCAGATTGTCTGGTATTTTTCTCTTGATGAAATATGACACTTCAATTTTGTTCAGACCCAGGAGATATTGGAGTTGAAAAAACATGGATTTAGCTCCATTGAGGACTTTTTTTTCTCTCTAAAAAGAGGTCTTTTCTGCAGAACTGTAAGAACATCAATATTTCAGAATTATACCACTATGAAATTCATATGCATGTAGGAACTAACCTCTTTAGCTTCCATTATCTAACAAAAGTTCAACATAACGTCCTCTCTTCTTCCCTCTCCTTTCGCTTAAACAGAAAAACACTTTGTAAGCCAAACAAAATTCTCCTGTGTTTTTCAAATATCTGGAATATCGTGGCAAATTAATTATTACATAATGAAAGTGTAACACTGATAGCTTTAATTTAACACTCCTTGCAATTAATCAAGTCCTTGATTTTAACAGTGCATAAGTATTCTAAGTGTATGTGTTGCAAGTACATTTCATACTGCCACATTTTTCCAAAGGGATGGTGGAAAGCTCAGATCTAGATGAGCATTCCAGATTTTCTTTGCCAGTCAGTGCAGCTGTATTAATGTCCAACACCAGCAAAAAGTTTCCAAGCTAAATGTAGTTTTCAGCAGCAACTTGGGCTTTTTCTAGAATGAGTTATTCTGGACTCTCACTCAGAAACAAAATGCCAACCACAACATGGTATTTTGGTGTAACTGAGTACTTTCAGCAGTGGAAGCTATGGTGGTCCTAAATCAAACCACTGCCCAGTGTATCCAGGGTGATTATTTGCTAGACTCTAGAGCTGGAAATTGAAGGTCCTGGTCTTAGAAAGAGATGAGCATGCTAAAAGACCTGTGTGGTTCTTAATGTTTTAAGTGAAAGGGAATTCAGAATTAGTATGTCCATCCACTACGATGCAGCAAAACCTCCCTTGTCAGCTGTTGATTTATATTATTACACAAAATTATTTTTCTATCACAAATAATATCTAGTTTAAGCTGGCATCAATTTTACCATCTCATATGATGATTTTACTGGGCTTTTCTGCCCTTTGCTGAGTAGTCATCCCCAATAAAGACAGCTATGTATCCAAGAAAAATGGTTTATTAGAAGGAATGTTACCACTTAATAAGTCTACTTGGATGAGCAGCTTTAGTTGCCAGACTGATGACTGCACAGCTAGAGGTGATTGGAAACTGCTCTACTCTTTTGGTTGGCCATTTTTGTTATGGATTTGTTGAATGGGACAGCTTCTGCAGAAATCTGAAGTGACCCAGTGAAATGAGAATTACCACGTGAATATCAGAGGGCTGGTGACCAGATGAGTTTTAATCCACACAGCTGTACTGCAGTCCTTCTCTATAGCACATCAGGAGAGGACAGAGCTGTATATATATTGATACATCAATATATTTGTTTTTTTATGCTCTGTCTCTTAAGTATACTTGATTTAGAAACCTTTTGCTAAGATTTTATCTATTTTTCTTTTACTTATACCCTTTAAGATGTAAACTTTAAACCACTTTTCTGGAAGCTTCCAAATGCTAGGCAGCTGTGGACAAATGCTGTGATGGCCTAGGCATTTACTTTGTATTTTTCCTACTGTCACAAGGACTAGAGTTTTGATCTAGAGTACCACTGATGCAGCTAGACTCAAGTTGTTTTTGGTCACATGAAATTCACATCTGGACATCTGCACAATGGTGGTAGCAGCCAGGAAGAGGAGTTAAACTTGGTTCACAGTATAATCACACATAAAACAAAACTAGTTAATACTGAGTTTACAGTGCACAAATTCCTGATTCTTGTACAACAAAAGACCAAGATTCATCATTTTATAGCTGAGCAAAGTCAAAGATAAAGTGAAAACCTTCACAAGAAAATAAAAGAAAGAAGGAGCATTCTGAAGTGAAGAGCTTTCTGAAAGATACAAGCATTTAGGAACATATTCCTCAATCCTTAAATTCCTGAAATTAAGTGTCTGTCCTGTCTACCCAGTGCCTGCTTTTATTAGGTATAAAAGAGTTACAGTCTGATATTTGTTCTAAAAGGTGCAGAAAACACAAAAAAGGTTAATTTTACTATTTGTATTAAAGGAATGCACAGGTATCAAACATATGTTCTGTTTAGCCTTAGAGCTACAAGTTCTGTAAATAAATTTGTTCCATAATGTAGATTTCTTAACTTTCTTTCTCCTGTGTAATTTCTTTAGCATTTTTAGATTCTTCTTTGTCAAGTGATACCCAGTTTAAGTTGCAGTTAAATATATGCAGTTCCTATATCCCACTAACATGTGAATTTTACCATGGATGTATTGTATTCAGTGACAGGTTATGATTATTTTTCAGTTCTGTCTCTTTTCTTAGACAGGTATTAAAATCAGTTCTTGTGACCTTAGGATAGCGTTGGCCTGCTCAGTACTGTTTGTGACACATGGTGGATATGGCTCCTGAATAGAAGTCAAATTGTAGCACATTTCAATTCTTCCAGTAGGATTCCAGGAACCTTTTTCAAAGCTAGAGTTTGCAGAAATAGTATTGAACCAAGTACAGGTGAAGGATGGTGAAATAAAAGTAACTTTACTATTGACATTCCAGTTCAGTATTTAGTGACTGACTTGTTCAGGGCTTATTGGTTTTTTTCTTACATAGATTACTGTGTGACAGCTGTTTGGAAGCCAGTGAACTGGGTTTAGGACTATTCTGCTTCTATTCCGATTGTTGGAAGAAATTGACTTCTGGTTATGAATAAAGTCCTGTTAGGTAGGGGTTAGGATTACTGATTTTCATTTTAAGTCAGGCTTTCTCTTTTAATCCATTAGCAATTGCTTTCACTTGACATAAAGCCTGATGTAGCCTATGAATTACTATGTCTGTTTCCACAGATCAATTTGTTTTCTTTCTATGATTCAAATTAAGCTTTCTTATAGGATAGAGCTGCTAAAATTAGTTTTAATACATTTTTGTGTAATATATAAGACATTGACTCCATTTTACAAGATTATGTAAAACTCAAAAAAAATAATCCCCAAAATGATTCTTAAAAAGAGAGTTATTCTTCACGGCTCAACACCTTTCCCACTATTGCATGATTGCATGGGTTGTAGTTAAAAGTGCTCTACAGAGGAGATTGTTATAGGTACAACGTACCACTTTAATTTGCTGTTAACACAAAAATCAATCATTCCACCTGCTTCTTAAAGGTGTTCACTGTTGTCTCCCAAATGACAGCACATCTAGCATGTCAAACAAATCAAGCAGTAAGCACCCAGTTAGCATCACTCCCTTTCAGATTCCAGGTGGGCCAAGATCACTTTGTTTTGACAGAGGCAGAGAAGGCCTTGTGGGTGCTATAAAACAGTTGTCACATCTGAGGAGTCTACCTGTCTTCTTATGAGCAGGCAGTAAATTTAGATAAAAACGTGAATCCTGCATATATGCAGTGTGGACTTGAATTCTGTGCTACAGGCTGGTGTAGAGATACCCTAGGTAGATTTGGGGAGAGAGGAGTTCTGGAGTACAAAAATTATCCATTTCACAATTCATGTAGAAAATTATTCCGAACTACTTACTGAGACAAGAAACATTAGTGACAGCTACCCTTCTTTATCCTAGAAGATTGCTGCAAAAGCATTTCTTACTGGGTCTGTAATCTTTACCTCTGCAAAGCATAAAAGAATTAATCAGTCTTTCAGACCTTGAAGGATATCATAAAGGAATTTTAGGTATTACTTCTGTTCAGAGAATAAATCTAGCTTAGATGCTGCCAGGTGGGCATTTAAGGGTCTGACTGATATGAGGAGATAGTAATGCATTACAATTTTCCAAGCGTAAAATTAGTCATATATCCTCTCCAAAACAGCCAGAACTGCTTGGGGAGATGTACTAGGGATGAAGATATCCAAGGCATTACACCTATGTCTATACTAGTACGTTAAATTGTGATAAGGAAATCTACCAGGCAATGGAATTCAATCCTGTCTTCTATTAAACTGTTAGAAAAAGCCCTGCCACTATCTATTTCTTTATTTATTTTGGGCCTCTGTCAGCTAGAGCTCTCACCTGTGTACGCATTAGAAATTAATGTGGAGTAGAAGGCCATGTCAAGTAGGGAGCTGGGAGACTTTTTTTAAAGATGATTTAATAGCGCAGGCACAGGGTGTTCTGTGCTAGTCGATCTCAGTGTTAGGTGATGGTCCTCTGTTAGTTTACTAATGCAGCTAGTGAGTTTCCAGAATATTCTTGAATACCTAGCAGCAGAGCACAAATTAGAATCTTACTGCAATGTCACACCTTACCAATAAAGTACAATAGTCCCTGGAATTATGGAAACATCTATGATCACAGAAAAAGAACTACACCACTTTATCCCAATGAATTGAGTTAAACATTCAGTTCTTGAAATTCGATATGGTAGCATTGTGCCATGGATGTAAAGCTGAATTAGATTCATCTTTTCTAAAGGGCTGTAGACAGGACAAAGAGTGAGAGGTACTTGGTTTGGATGCATTGATAGTTCAAATAAGCCTAAGCCCTTTAAAGAGAAGAGGTCAGCAACGAAATGTTCTGAGACAATGGGGGCAACACAAGAAGAACTGAAATATCTCACCATAACTTTCTGAAGCAGAATGGGAGATTGCAACTGGCTTGTTCTAGAACTTTAAACACTTTGGTATGAGGCAACAGGCCTAGACATCTTTCATTAAAGATTAACTTAATTTGTTAATAAGAGAAAGCTGGACAGCCTGAGAAATGTTTTAGTTGAGGGTAGACCATCACAAGCTTAATAGGCTTAAAAAGGTTAATAGGCTTAAAAAATGAAAAAGGAATAAAGAAAAAAATATAAGTGGTTAAACACTCCTGACTGTCCTTAAAAATTATTTATGCATATGTAATTTTAATGCATGCAGAAAATATTGCCCTTGTGAAATTAAAAGCTACCTCTAATCATCATCATGAAAAATGGAAATAAAAAAAAATTAATCAAGATCTTATCAGAGTATGATTTGAGTTCTGTTTTGAATAAATAAATGCCTTTTTAGCTTTGGAATCTGGCAATAAATTTTTCTAATTGAAATGATATTGAAAATATTAGTAAGATTTAAAAATCTAGTGTCTATTGAATGATTTAAGTTTTAAATGCAAAATATTTATGTGCACCACTGTTTTTGAGTAATACAACCAGCAATTTGATGATTAAGTTACTCATCTAAGATATGAAGCTTTAAAGTAAAATCTCATTTTTAAGGAAAAAAAACAAGGAGGGGTTGGGTGGTGGAAGGGAATTCTCTGATCCTGGGAACTGTTTTGCACTTTCTTGGTAAGTTCTCCAGCAATCAGTAGGATTTTGATGAGAAGGCTTCAATATGTTCACTCCTAGATAAAATAAGATAGCATTTTCTGATGGACTAGGGAAATATGTATGAAAAGTTTATAACCATGCCTTTGTCTGACAGATAAGGAAAGAAACTTACAGCCACATGACAAAGCTGAGAAAACACTGAATAGCAGATTTTTGTCTCTGGATATATACAGTAGTAGACTTACTAGGAAAAGCCCCAGATTTAAAGCCTTGGAGAACCCTGAATTATTTTTTTTCTTAATTTATCATTATCTGTTAGCTTCTATGCAAATAGTAATTTCTGGAAAACAAAAAACAGGAAAATGTACGCCATAAAAAGAAAACTAAAACTTCCTACTTTGCCTGAAAAAAATTAAGAATATTTGAGCAGTAAAAGATGTGTTAAATAAGTTTAAGTAGCTCCACAAGGAATACAAATTAACTTACTTCCATTTAAATAACATTGGAAGAAATTTACCAAGGAATAAGTTCTTGGATGATGCTTTAAAAGCAGCCTGAAAACATGAACTTGAGTTGAACTGCTTTATGAAAGGGAAGAAAAAGCCAAACAAAATTTTACATTATTGATAAAGGATTGAGATATTTACCTTTGTTGCAATTCAGTGTGTGTTTAACTCACAAGAGATTTTTAACTCAGTGGAAAGCATCAGCTGGGTGAAATACAACGTGAACCATCAAAATAAAGTAATGTAAAATCTGTCTCTGTGTCTTTTTAACTAATTTTGGACCTTGGAAAACCATTCCAAGAACATTTTGTCTGCTTTGTGGAACTGCAGTATTATCAAGCTTGATAAACAAGCAGGTTAATACCAAACCAATATTTGGGTATTTTAAATGCATTATGATACTCCATCAGTAGGAATTTAGGAAGCGCTATTCTACAACCAAAGATCATACACTGCTGGAGTCTTTAGGAGCGGAGTGAGCAGCAGCCATGATCTCATTTACAACTGAGCACTGAAATCTCACTAATACTTCTCACTTTTAAGTCCATTGTATTCCATAGACTTCAGTGGTATAAAACTGCTGTTTCAATAAATGTAGGAAAGAGGGTTAATGGGCTCAGAAATCAAGTTTAAAATGTACTCAGAGTATTTAATGTATAACCACATCTCAGCTATATAACACGTTCAATCTAATTTACTAAAGCTAGTGTCAGATCCGAGAAAAGCTGCTTGAAGTGGAACTTACAGGCAGAGTAAAGACATCAAAGTATAAAATCATGTCTTGGATACACTGCTTAGGTTCTGTGGTGAATTTGAGCATATTCTCCACTGACTTTTGTATAATCATTTCTGTGTGATGGCAGTTTCAGCAAGAGATACTGTCAATCAGAGTAATACCGTCAGACCATTGTCGTGAAAGCCAGCAGTGTCTGAAGTCCTCAAGGCAAGGAGGGAATTAAATCCAGATCTCACTCTTTGGGCGAAAGCTTTGTGAAGAAAGTGTTGTATGAAAGGAGGTACTTTACTACCAAATGTAGACTAGAGCAGCACTGTAGGAAACTATGATTCTCCCTCTGTTCTTTGAAAGAATGGCTGAAGTATTTCAAATATCCCTTTATAACATATGGATCATGAAAAGCTATTGATTAGCAGCTTAGTCACCTTTCTGGGGTGGCTCTTACTTGAATTCATTTCCTGAAACTGACCTACTATAAACAAATTCAGCATTTGTTGAGCTGAAAGAAGAGATTGTCTTCAAGGAAAGCTTGATATGATACTGAGCACAGAGGCTGTCAGAGGCTTCATGAAAAGAGGCAAAGCATACCCAGGAATGACTGAGAGACTGAAATCACAATTGTCATTATTTCACAGCAGTTTACATAAACACTTTTCTTGTAATTATATGCTTCTCAGAAAGGATTATACCAGGAAAGGATGCCCAGTGGAAAAATGTTTCTACCCACTAGACTTAAAGATTTCAGTATCAACCAGTTAGCAGAGGACAAAAACAACCAAAAAAACCTGTAAACCTGCCTGTTTCTCAATGTCAAATTGGCCATGAAAGATACCTTTCAATAGACTTCTGACATAGGTTTTACCTTACCCTTCTCAAAGCTAGCTAGAAAAAGTAAACCAAAACATTTTGTTTTTCTTTGGAGAATCAGTTCTATGATCATTTGATTGCGGCACACTTATGAAAAAAGTTGTTTCAGTGAGTCATACTTAACATTTAAACTAACATGGATACAATACAGTATTTAAAATAATATGTTATCATATAGTCATTATAATAGTGCATACAATTTTATATATGTCACTATATGACTCAATAGTTGAAAAGTATTGATTAAAATTTAGAATTGTATATACATGCTGATCTCATAAAACATAACTATGCAAATATTCTGAAATAAAACAGAAATTGCAATGTAAAAATTGTGGGTTTCAAAATTCCATTCCATTTCATAATAAATTTTAAATATTTATATGTTCTGGAATGAAAAAACTGAAACCCCAAGTCTGGCTGAATTTTAACTGACACTTTAATCAAGAAAAACTTCATTTTTAATAGTATTTTTTCTCAATTAAGGAGTAAAAATGTTTGTTAGCATGAAGAGTGCTGTGAAAATAAATAAAAATATCTTAAAAACGCTCTAATGATTAGGATATCATTAGTTTTGTACTTCCTTCCATCCTTCCCTTCCTCCTTTCTTCTTTTCTTCCTTCCTTTCTTTCTTTTTTCCTGTGTTTCCTCTTTTTTCCCTCCTTCTTTTTCCTATTTTGTCCTTTCTGGGTTTGTACTTTTCAGTTTTGTCCATTCAGTGGTTTTTTTATCCTTTTTCTTTTTATTCTTTTTCCCCNATGATTTTTTAATTTTATCCTTTCTGTTTCACAATAATCTTTCCTTCTTAAAACCTCTTTGCCTACGATTCAGCACTTGAATATTATTGAATCTCATACAAAACTACTTTTAAAATAGAAATCAGGCAATGTCATCACATTTTAAGGAAAACATCACTGTAGAGGATTGCTTGATATTTAGTGGCAGAATTTTTGGTCCAATCTTTGTAATTGCTTAGGCTTTCAAGTATTGAAGGTAGTGGCTGATCTGGTAATGAAGCATTTATTATTTTTTACCTCGTT